>CM062808.1:929899518-930168347 GCA_031772625.1 Pinus tabuliformis
TTTTTTCTGAGTTGGAATTTTCTTCAAGGAATCCTTTTCAGATACCTTTTATTCTTTCTTATACATTTTCTCAAGTTTATCGAGAAGGAACCTGGACCTAAAAGTGTAATATATATCCTTCCTTTTGCAATGGAAAACATTTTTACTAGTCTAATGGCCATATTAATGCTCCACACCCCCATTCGGGCATATTTCCTACATTTTTGCACAAAGAGGAAATAAACACACTATCAAACCTTTTGAAATATTTATTTACACTTTTTTCCAAACAATGCTTGGATTACAATTCTAATGTGTCAATTAGCCATTCTTAGAGACATGTCTTCCAAAGTAATGTTATAATCTTTGAAATATTTCTCAATTGCATCAGGAAGTGCTCTTGGAAAACATATGATGTAATATTTTAAATTTGTAGACTCGTTGATTTTTCCTTAATCTATTATTACTTTTTGCATATAACAAAAATATTAATCATGGTATGCCATGTTACGAAATGCCTTAGTCATAAATAATGATGCAAGATTCTCATAATCTATATCATTCTCAAGAATGTAAAATTGTGCACTCTATGCTTGTATGATTACCTCATCTACTTTAGGATCATTTACCAATTCATCTTTTGATCTTTGTAGCAACCAACATCACTAATCTAACACAAGACTTGTGAAACCATTTATCAAGTGTGTAGCCATATACCTTGGAGTAAGGGTTGTGCGTCCTTATTTCTTCAATAGACTAAAATCCTAGGTTGATGATTGGATGGTCAGGCATGGCTAAAATAATTTTATTGGTCCCATTTATTCCTAAGGAGGAGATTTCCTTAGAACGAGAAGAAGCAGATGTTATTGGCATTGGAGTATCAGATTATAGCTAACTTTTTATAGTTAGTTCTTGGAGACATTTTTCTTTTATCTGTGGTTGCATAGGGTGAGACCACTTCTTCATAACATATACTTCTTTTGTTATCTCCTCTAAGGCACTTTTAGTGGCTCCAAAATCCTAATCTAGCCTATCATCTTGGACTTCAAACACTCCTATGGAGTTCTTTCTCTGTTTGTTCTAACTGCTTTTTGTTTCACCAGAGAATGTATTTTTGAGAAACATAGGGTTTTTTCTTTGGCCTCCTGACTGCCTTTTTTGCTTCATTCATCTTTTCTGACAAGGAATCCAACAGATCTAACCTTGCTTCAACCTTTTATAAAGATATTCTCAAAGATGTGGTGTCTGTAAGAACATGAGATAGAATGTCAATTTTATCTATCACGTCTTTTATTTCTTTTCTCTATGACTCTACATCTTATTTTATTTGTAATAAATCCTTGTGCATATCATCTATGTTTTGTCTTATTAGTGAATTTTGTAAGTTGGAGAAATTTAATAACTTACACTCATGTAAAACTGATTATCCAAGTGTTGAAGATCTTACTAGAAGATATTCTCTTTTTGTCTTCAAATCTTTAGAAAATGTATGAAATAGACAATAGGGAGATTACTACAACGAATAAAATATTCTACTCCACTGGGGAATTCCTTGATGTGACCTAGGCCTTCTCTTGCTAAGGATATCATGGCCCAACTAATACAGAGGAGAGAAAGTTGTGATAGACCTTCATCCTTGGAGGTTGCTAAGATTTTCTTAAAATGTGGGACAATTTCTATAGACCCCTTTGTGGGCTTCATTTGTTGTATCTGTTCTGGAGGAAGTTTGAGAAGACATACAAGAGTGTCTCATCTGGTTTGTAGGAGAGCACAACTCAAGAATCTTTAGAGACTGAGTTTTTTCTATTGAGGATAAAGGTATCAAATTATGATTTTTGTTTATATGAGTAAGAATTTGGGTTTTTAGGTTTGAGTATTGAATTTCCCATGCAGTTAGGTATTGAATACCAGTCCAGTCAAAGGTTAAGGGTTGGACTTGTTTGGATTTGTCTTTTTCCAACACATTGTGCATGTGCAAAGTGGTTTAGACTGATTTTCTCAAAGGGGGAAGTGTATCATTTTCAAACCTAACAATGATGATGGATTTTAATTAGATAATACATGAATTTACATACATATCAAATCCAACAGGTAAGATGTATGCTTTGCGAAAATCATAGTTGTAAGGATTAGCTAAAACCATGGAGTATATAGGAAATATTGTAGGAAAGGTTGATCCATCATTTAAAGGTGCAAAGAATCCTCCTATCAATGCATCTGAGAAATTGTTGTACCTTGTAACAATCGCACAACATAAAGAAGAAAATGGGAAAATTGGGAAAACTAGTGGACCTAAACCATTTTTTAATTGTTGTGATATTTTCATACAAGAAATATTTATTTACGTCGTAAGGCGTTTCCCAATGGAAAAAACTCTCTTATATGCCACTGTGTATTATCCTAGACCGTTGATTTGAGATGTTAGATGACTAGAAAAAATTCCACCGTTTGATCATCATAGGTCGTGGGAACAGTGCGTTGGAAGTTGGTTAGAAAAACACTACGTTGGAAGTTAGTTAGATAGAAATTAGTTACAGTAACGATCCATGCCTTGGCTTGCTTATCAGTTCTAGAGTCTCCCCATCATAACCTCTCCATAGCTATAGTATGCCCAGGGAACTATCTCTTCATGTTCTGAATTTTCCTGGCCCCTTTTTTCCAATGGCGGCGATGTAGGCCCTGCAACTACACCTGTCTCCTGGCCTATTGCCCATTCTTCTGCGCTGTGTAGATTCGAGGGGTGGGTAGCTCCATATTTTGTGTGAGAGATGCCTGTGGTGAAATAAAATTATGAGTGCAGACACAAACAATTCCTCTAGCCCGATAATGGGTCTAACCACAACTGATACATTCTATGGAATATTTCCTTAGGTTATAACCAATTAAGAGGGCCTACCTCTTAGTACGCTTATCACGTTTAATGATGTCCTTTCTTTCTCACTCCAGCTAACTCTCGTTTCCTTCTTCAAACACCTGAAACAAGTAAACAACAGCAAACAACAACTGTGATAATAGACAAATTGTAATTCAACTTACTTAACAAGTCAAGAAACATTAAGCCATGAATATGTAAGATGACACATCATGTAGGAAATCAATCGATAGTTGCATATATATTGAATCAAGAATAGATTACAACCATTGTCTTGACATTGTCGTTCTCCTTCGACAAAACCAGGTTCCCACACACTTCTGCTAGCATTCCATGATGGCCTCAACAATAATAGTTTTAAGGCTCTTCCTTTTAAGCTTCACACTAAACCAAATTCACACTTCTCCCTCACACAACTAGAGAGCTACAACTATGAATTGCTTGTTGTTTACTCCAAACTTAATTAGCACTAGCACACCAACATTAACACCAACTTGTGCTTGGGAAAAAGGAAGGTTTATATAGCATGAATGGATGGGAGATGGATCCTCTTCTCATGGGAGAAGGTCTCATCTCTTGAGGTAGTTCCATGATTATAGGGGAAAGGATCCCAAATTGTCATCCTCAACTCCATCCGGCCAAACCATTTACCAGACTTCTGTTACGAAGCTTCTAGAGCTAGAAGCTTCGACTCTTTATTTAAAAAACTTTCCATAAGAGGACCAGCGCGACTGGAACAAAGCTCAGTCGCTCCGGTTGGCGCTAGGGACAGTGTTAATCCCTGCATATCGGCGCGAGGAGGACAAGGGCCATTAGCGTCGGTCTTGTAAACTGGGAAAAACAGAAGATTTTGGGGAAATGGTGCAAAAGGGAATTGTTCTGCTCATGAAGAGGGACACAATGGGAGTTTCTTCATGAAGGGTAAGTATGTAGGGTTCACTGTAGAGGTCTTCCAGGATCAAGGAATGGAGAGTACAGGGACAGTGACAAAATGTTGTATAACAATGCCTGAATTTTAACTGCATTATTGTGTTGGAGGAAGAAGAAGAATTCGATTTGGTGCTCAACTGAACTACAAGTTAACTGTGAGCCCTGTTATTGGGGTTTGAGTGAAGTTGACGACCAAACATGGCGGCTATTTCAGCGCCACATCTAGTGAGAAGGGGAAATTTGGGCTCAGGAGTTTGGCAATCATTGGCATCGTTTGGAAATTGCAGAAATTGGGATGTTGGGGATGTTGGTTTGTCTCCAACTTCTTCATTTCCATATTGGGTCTCAGATCCATGCGTTGAAGTTTTTAATAATGGTGTGAGCAACTGTATTTTTTTTATAATCTGTGTTTTATCTTTTTGGAGGATTGAAATTAAAATATGGTTGTGTTTTATCCTTTTGGAAGATTGAAATTAAAACATGGGTACAACAACACTTCATTGCTAACCCAACGCCCAATAGAGCTATTTCTCCATTTCCTTAACCATGCGTTGAAGTTTTTAATAATGGTGTGAGCAACTGTATTTATTTTTATAATCTGTGTTTTATCTTTTTAGAGGATTGAAATTAAAAGATGGTTGTGTTTTATCTTTTGGAGGATTGAAATTAAAACATGGCTACAACAACACTTCATTGATAACTCAACACCCCATAGAGTTATTTCTCCATTTTCTTACCCATGAGTTGAAATTTTTAATAATAATGTAAGCAATTGTGTTTTTTTTATAATCTGTGTTTTATCTTTTGGAGGATTGAAATTAAAAGATGGTTGTGTTTTATCTTTTTGGAAGATTGAAATTAAAACATGGCTACAACAACACTTCATTGCTAACCCAATGCCAAATAGAGTTATTTCTTTATTTTCTTAAGAAAAATATTTATTTATTTTGTTGAAATTACGAGTAAAACAATAGTGAAACGCTTGCTCTTGATTCATCTGAAGTGGAACTGCAAGGTGGTTTGACATAGTGTAATCTAAAACGCAACTTACTAGTGTCGATTAATTTTGGATAATTCACAGCGTTTCTACTTAATTTTATTTTTGGATAATTCATAGCATTTCTACGTAATTTTATTTAAAAGTGAGTATATTGGTTAGAGTTATAAGTTTGAGTTAGGCCATTATATAATTTTAGTTGTAAATCATTTTTAAAGTATTTAATTTATTTATGTTATTAAAAATATATTTTAAATATTTACTATAGTTTTGGTTTTTTTATTATATTTTTATTTTTATTTAAATGTAGATAAAGATTTATTTGAATTCTAAATTTATAATATAAATATTTTAAAATTTATAAATATATTGAATTTATTTAATATATTTTAAATAATAAAAATTTATAATTTTTTAAATATTATATAACTAAAATTTAAATTAAAAACCAAACCATGATCTAATGAAATTATATCTTGCTTATTTCTTATTAAATTATATATACTAACAGGATAATCTTACAATTAACTCAAAAAATAATATAAAAATAGTAATTTATAATTTTGATTATAATGTAGAATTATTTTTTATTTACTCATCTTTATTTTTGTGAATGATAGTCTTCTATTTAATATTTTTTAGATTTGGAATTCTAGTGAATGTAGTTGTTGGCCAGAATTTATCATCTTGATCTATAGGTAAAAAATTTCTAAAATTAGTTTGAAAGTCAAAACCAAAATGAGTCTATCAATAAATTACATTCATATGATGTATGTATAATGAACAATCCATTTGTAAACAAGAAGTCAAGTCTCTTATTACTATAAATGTAATATGTGGTATTTAAATATATTGTTACAACACTGAGTTAAAATGTTTTTTAATTTTTATGGTAAATGGATCTAGATTTATAATTACTATTATATTTTAATGTGATGGAGGGTTTAAATATATCTCAAAAGTAATTATAATTTGTTTTCCTTTAGATTTAATTAAAAAAATATATAAAATTAAATTCAAACAAAATATTTTATAAATAGTTTATTGTGAAATGAGAAATGGTTTTTGGGCATGTGGTATTGATGATGGATGGTATTGGCCCATGGTATTGTAACAAAGTCTATTTACAAGTTAATATTATCTATGGTAAAGTGGTGTACATATCTATGGTTAAAAATATTGTTATTATATGCTTATTAATTAAATTTAAATATGGTTACAGAATCATTATTTTAATTTATAATGTAAAATGGATCTTAACTCATAGCTACTACTTATATGTTATATATTTTTATGTGATATGTATATTATGATTTTCTATTATCTAAAGAGTTTCTCGTAATTTTATTAATGAAAACAAAATTACAATATAACAAATTGAATTCTATTATTTTTGCAGCATCTCCTTGCTCTATATTATATTTAATATTTTATTATTATTTAATTGAATTGAGATGTAAATGTTTACAAATCCTTTACATCTTATAAATTGAATTAATATAAATTGAACATATCAAGCAAACATGTAAAAAGGTTTACATACTTTCTTACATTACAACTACACATCTCCTATATACAATTTCGTTTTGATATTTTATATCAAATTTCATTATTTTAAAATTTGGTTTTTTTTTTAATATTTAAGTAATGATTTTTTATTTTTAAATATTTATACATGAAATTGATCAGTTCATAAAAACAGATTAGCAAATAGATCACATTCCCAACATAAAATAGGTACTCCCTTTATTACTTTGAAGGTTTGCATAAGCAAATTAAAATTCCATATTTAATGTGTAATGCATTAGAATCACATCCTAACTCTGTTATTTTAATTTATGTGTAGTAATCTTGCAGATATTAGGTTCCACATAAGTGCAAAGAAGTGCAAGGAAACTTTTGAGAATGGGTATACTTACTACAAGAAAACCAAGGATGGAAGAATGAACAAACAAGGTGGAAAAAGCTACAAATTCTGCAGTGAGATCAAATCTCTTTATGTTGGAGTTTCTATGAAGAATAGTGCTATTGACAATGGTGCCAACAATTGAGCTTGTAGTGATACAAATATTGGCAATGAAGGTGATGTGACAATCTTGGAAGTAGTAGGAAATGGCTACATTGAATATGGAAACGGAACTACATGCATAGGAGCATGCTCTTCAATCAAGTTGGGAGAAGGCCATTATTGAATTTTTGGAGAAAATGGAAATGTTATGGTGCTGAATAAAAAAATAAATAAATAAAAATTGGAGTGGATTTTTTTGAGAAAATGAAAATGTTACAGCACTGAATGAAATATTTTTTGCAGTGGATTTTATAGAGAGAGGGGCTTGAGGAGTCATTGCAACTACTCCTCTTGTGCTTGGAATAGTCATTTTAGTTTCCATTGCTGAAGATGGAGGAAAAATACATGAACCAAAGAGAAATACAAGGTGTTAAATGTTTGGAATGAGGATGGTGGGTCACTGAGAGCCTCACAAGAATTTGATTTCATCTAAGAACATACATCCAGAGGAAGAAAGATTAGTTCAGGCACTTTGACTACATCGTGGTTGAATTTTATATAGTTTCGTTCATATCCGAACAAGTAAACTACATTTTTGGTGTAGAATCTGTAAGTATGACCAAGGTAACATATGGCATTACCAGGCCTCATGTTCATGTTGGTCATGGGGACATTGACAGCAAAATACTTTCGGTACCAAGTCATAGGCAGTTGTCCACCTACAACAGAAAGAGATATGAGCCGCAATTTCCATGCATTCATATGGGCATTGAAAAAAGTACTCGATTTGTAGTGAAATCTAGCAGGGTTGTCCCAAAAGTTGCAAAAACATTTGATGTGTGTGGATTTCAAAAACTAAGATGACACTTTTACTTGGAATGAAAGCTCAAGAAACAAAGTACTTCCCCCATTTCCTAGATGGTAAATTGGGTAAACCATTGGCCCTGATTCTAGGGCATGAAAGTTCAGGAAAGGAAACATAGTACTTTCCCACGAAATAAACCTTTGGCCTTGATTTTGGGGCATGAAATCTCAAGAAACATATTACTTCCACACATTTTGAGGATGGTAAGTTAGGATAACCATTGGCCCCAATTCCAGGGCCTTGCCCCAAGGGAATGGAAAAGATTCAAACCCATGAGTAGCAACAACTAGCAACAATATCAAAGAACTTCATATCTGGCTCTAGACCACTTGAGCTAACTCTTGGGCTCAAAAATTAAGATGACCTATTTGATATGGTACCCAAAACTAGTGATTTCATTTTAAACATTACCTGGATTGTATGATCCAAATATCACATCTGCAATGGCTGCTCCACTAGCCTTTCCGAATAGCCCACCCAAAGAATACCTAAATTTGTTTATCATCCTTTGCAAATTTTATATCAAAAGGACCCCAGACATGATCACAAGAACTACAAGTCTCTTGAATGCAGTAGTAATTCGGGTTACCAGTTGTTTTTTTTGGCTAAGAAACAACAAACTTGTTTTGTCTAGAGCCTTTTCCTCCAATGTCAAGTCTCCACCTACTATTAACACTGTCACATTTTTAATGCATGTAGTCTGAAAACCCCAACTATTAAACTATCATTTCCTTTGCATGTAAAATCAACTCCTATGGAATTATTCTTACAAAGTTGATCATGTTGGCAACTTAAAGGATGTTTAAAATATTTGAGGCATTTTAAGCCATTCATTTTTTATAGATGTTTGTTTTCTTTTTCGATGTGAGAAAAGTCTCATTTCTATTTGTTTAGGAGCATTTCTTAAGGTGGTATGAGCTCTCTAGGATGAATTTGTATGCTATAATCTTATTGAAGTTGGAAATAACATCAAAAACCTCCTACTTTTAGCTATTGGTTTATGGAAGGTGTTATTCTTGGTTCTTCTTATTTTCTAGATTGTTTCCAAGAGAGACACGACCAATGGAAAGTGCGACAACATAGTCTTATTCCTACCGTAGAAAACATTTGAAATCTTCCTTACTCTAGACAAAGATATTGAAAAATAAACCCCATACATAGTGTTGGAACTCATAGTTATTTAGTGCACATAGAACACCACCTAAAAATTCTATACTCTTGATCACAAAAACATAATTGTGACAACATGCTAGAATTGACATAAAAATTGACTCAAAATGCACATACATTATCTTGAATCTCTTCTAACAAAAACTATTATCAATTGCATTGTGAATTAAAGTTGATATGATATTATTTGTTCTATGAAATGTTTGATTTAAACCATTTAGTTATAACAGTTGGGAATCATGCAATTCATGAATTTTAATGAAGAATATTTTCATAAATCCTTTAGAGTTAAGGTGTTGTGCATTGCCTTCATTTTGAACATATTCTAGAATATTGGTTTGGTTGGAATCTCCCTTAAACATAACATATTGCATAAAAATTTTACTTCTTTCTTTTATGCTAGTGCTTCCTATGCTACCGCCTTATGGCGTTTCTATTGCAACATGTGGTGCAGTTGCTAGTTTTATCCCAATCAATAATATCATGATTTAGGAGAATTATATTTGACGGATCATCTGAAGGAGAGAAAGATATGTAAACAAAATGGGTCTTTATGAAGAAGTGAGATATATAATGTCACCATTTTAACTTATAAACTTCAAGAGGATTAATTATGATAAGAGGAAAATGTGTAGTTACTTGTTAATAAGATGAAAATGTGTAACTCATTCAAATTTAAATATAAAATATTAATGATGATAAAATATCAAAAAGACAATATAAACAATGAAAAATTACCACTATAGATATATCTTAATCACATATTTACCAAGTACTAGAAGAGATTAAATCTCTTAATGTGTAAATTCTTTAACAAATTTGAAATGTAATCTCTCAAATCTTGATAGATCGGTGATTAAAATAGATATATACTAATATTTATTTATATAACAAAATTCTTACAAGATTAAAAAATGTAGAGACCTAGCCAAAGTGTGACTATGATACCATTAGCATGCAAAGACAAGGGCTTTGACAAATCTATCATTCCAAGGACTTTACAACAATACTTTATTCTTCATTTGAATCTTCACTATGCGACCTTTATTCAACCTGAAACTGGCACAAAAAGACAAGGACTTTGACAAATCTATCCTTCCAAGGAATTTACAACAATACTTTATTCTTCATTTGAATCTCCACTCTACAACCTTTATTCAACCTTACACTGACATAGCTAAGGTTGTTTTTAATCAATGAAGTTGGTTACATTTGTTGAATACTGAATGGACCTAAACCAAAACCAGAAAATAAATTAATACTTGTACACGCACCCACCTAACGTCCAGTGCAGCTTCGGTACCTAAATGAACCAGAAGAAAAAAACATAAATTAATACTTTTACATACCACCTAAAGTCAAGATGCTTGAGAGTGGTTGAGTACGAATGGACCAGAAATACTCATGGGGGGCCACTCCCTTGTGGAGGCATTCAAACCCTAATCTTGTTAGAGGTTTCGTGATGGGAAGATAAAATCTAGAACACATTAGAATCCCTTGGGCTCTATCTATCATCTGGTACCAATTTGAGGACTAGAGAAACCCTAATCTTACTAGTGCATTGGCAGTGGGATGATAAAATCTCGAACGTGTTGAAAGACATTGGGATATCTCTCTATTATGGTGAAGAGAATGGCATGCTGCTCTGGTAATGGGGGTGGTATGATAAAATCTCGAACGTGTTGAAAGACCTTGGGCTATCTCTCTATTTTGGTGAAGATAAGATAATTATATTTATGTCCAACTAATGACCAAAAAGTAGGTCAAAGGGACCAT
Organism: Pinus tabuliformis; assembly: GCA_031772625.1. Taxonomy (NCBI): domain Eukaryota; kingdom Viridiplantae; phylum Streptophyta; class Pinopsida; order Pinales; family Pinaceae; genus Pinus; species Pinus tabuliformis. The sequence goes on from CM062808.1 coordinate 929,910,116, forward strand.
TGAGTACATTGATGTATATACAAAGAGGGAGAACCAAACGGTCTCCTATAAAATATACAATGCATGAAGTAAATCAACATCTAGCCCTAGTAGAGAAGATACGGGAGCTAATAGGTCTGAGGATCAGACCCATCTCTCCTAACATCTAAGGCTGAATGAATAACACTAAAGAAACACAACAAAGTTTCTTGGCCCGATGAAGAGCCGACGGCAAGTGCAGATTGTCCACTAAAGCGTATCCTGGGGGGTTCACACGATGCTGCATGCTGGAGGACCTAGTCTGTCTCCCAAGAACATATTTGAGACATAACTATTGCTGAGATCTTGTGTGGTAGGGTGAGGTCCCACTAATCCTTACTGATCTGGAGTCTGGATAAATACTGGTATCAATTGATCTCTTGGTGCCCCTGTTTGAAGGTAGTACCCTGAAAAATGTCATGATCCTTTGTGTGGGGTCTGGTCTGATGGGAGGCTGAAGAATATGCACTCTGCTAGGTCCCTATAATACTAGTGATTCCCCCATTACTATTGTCATTGTATCCCTTATTGTTATTGTTTTGCCCCTATTGTCCCCATATTATTATTATTGTGCCCCATAGAAGCCCACTATTGTTTTTTTTTGTGTCCTTATATTATTATTGTTAGGTCGGCTTTGGTTATATTGTGACTCCTTAGACTCCTATATATAGAAAGGAGGTTTTTTCATTTGTATCATCCAAGAATTGTTCATTTGTGTAATGGAAAGGAGGTTGCACCCTCAAAGAGGTTGATTTCTAAGTCGTTGATCTATCTTTTCCATATTTTTGTAAGTTGGTTTCATAACATTTGGTATCAAAGCTTTGGATTCTAGAGTTTCGCTACTCCAAACAGGTCATCATGGCATTTTTTCTATAAATTTTTCGCTACGAAGTTTCAGAAGCTAAAAAAAACCATTTGAGAAGAAATAGGTCTAAACCTAGGGTCCGAATTTCAGATCTTTTCGCGTTATATTTTCGAAGATATGATCTGAGGAAGTTAGGGTTTTTTCACGCTCCAAAATTTTATCTCAAACAGGTCATCGTGGACGTTTCGCGGTAATTGTTTTTCTACGAAGGTTCAGACTCTGAAATTAAAACCCATTTGAGCCGAAATCTTGGTGAAGTTCAGGTCTGAATTCCAGATCTTGTCTCACTATATTTTCGGAGATATAATATGAGGAAGTTAGAGTTTTTGCAGACTCCCGAATTACATTCTAAACGAGTGACCTTAGGAAAATCATCATAACATTCTCTCTAAGCATCAAATTAAAATTTCTTAAGAAGGTACAAAAAGAGGATGGACTGTAATTTTTTGTGTATTGTTTTTAGGTTAGAAGGTCGAAACAATAACACGTGGAACTTTGTACAAGCTCGCTCTACTAAAAAAGTATATAAGCAAGTCATCTTGGGAGGTAGGGCATAACTCTTTCTTGGAGAATCCAATTTTGATCAGAATGGTGGAATCGGAAAGAGGGCACAGAGGTATATTGGAGGCCGCAATTTCAGACCTTGGAGATCCGAAATTACAAAGTTAAAGTTGTTTCAATATCGATCTCATACAAAGTGAAAAAAGGTGTGTAGTTTTTTTTAAATTTTGCATAAGTTTGGTTTGAAAAATTAGTTTGAAGGAATTCAAAGGGAATAGTGAATCATTATTATCAGTAATTGATGCCCCGAAGAAAGAAAATGGAAACACCTAGTAAGAAACCTGAAATCTCTAGCATGACTCATGAAGAAGAGGAAGAAATACAACATGATATATAAAAATTACGAGACCAAGTGCAAAAAATTTCACTCGCACAAAAAGTAACAAAAGCTAAGATGGATGGTTTAAAGAAAGACGTAGAATCTAAGATGTATGGTGTGGAAGTTAAGATGGATGGTTTAAAGAAAGGCGTAGAAGCTAATATGGATGGTTTAAAGAAAGGCGTAGAAGCTAATATGAATGACGTGGAAGCTAACATGAATGGAATGGAAGCTAAGATGGAAGGCGTGGAAGCTAAGATGAATGGCATGGAAGCTAAGATGGATAGTGTGGAAGCTAAGATGGAAGATTTGAAGACAGATTTGAAAAAGAATCTACAATAAATGCTTACTAATGGCGAAAGGGTAGTAAAGGAAACTCATGATGAGAAAAAAATAAATGTTAATCATGATTTCATAGACTCTAACGTTGGATCGAAGAACCACCATGTTCCAAAGATCGATATGAGGAAGTTTGATGGCAAGGATCCTGCAACATGGATACTATAGATGGAGCAATTTTTCGATCTCCATAATGTCCAAAACACACAAAAGGTACGCATTGCAACTTTATATTTGGAACCAAATCAGTTTGATATTGTAAACAAATTGTCAATTAGGCTATTTTTACGGATGAAATGATAGCACATTATGAGGATACAAAAAGCAACACGTTTTTTAGCCAATTAATAAATCTCAAACAAAAGGTTTCAATGATGGAGCACATTTAGGACTTCCAAAAATTGAATATAAGGGTAAAAGATATTCTAGAGGAGAATAGGATTGATGTGTTCATAGGGACTTTAAAGGATAGCATCCAACATGAGGTTTGCCTTTGGGAACCTAATTCATTGGAGAAGACATTCAGGCTGGCAAGAAAAATGGAAAGCAAAATTATGGCAACAAGGAAGCCTACAACTCACAATAATAAAGATGGAAGTGTTGTTGCCCCTAGCCATCTACAACCTACAAGGTTGACACCACAACAATTGGAAGAAAAAAAAGCAAAATGGCTTTGTTACAGTTGTGATAGAAAATACACTAAAGGTCATAAGTGTGCCGAGAAGAAATTATTTTACATAGATTGTGAAGAGGAGGAAGAAAATGAAAAAGAAACGTCAAAAGAAGAGGATATACACCAGGAAAGAAGAAATGAATCCAACCATATCTTGTAATGCATTGGTTGGAATTACCACTCCTCAAATTATCAAGATAGAAGGGCATATCAAGAAGAAAAAGGTAATAGCGTTAATTGATTCGGGCAATACCCATAATTTTATTCATTATAAGATAGCCAAGGAATTAAATTGCTTCCTGTATCTAGCACTAGAGTGTCAAGTGATGGTTGGAAGTGGAGGAACCATAACTTGCTCAGGAAAGTGCCATAATATCAAGCTATCCATGAGAGAATATGTATTCAATATCCCAATGCTTTTTGTTCCAATGGGTGGTGTTGATGTTGTACTAGGAGTCCAATGGCTACAATCCTTGGATACAATAGCTTTTAATTTTCAAGAAATTTTCATGAAATTTTCTTCAGAAGGAAAGGAAGTTGAATACATGGTTATCACAGGGAAACTGGAAAGGATAATCAGCTCTAACGGAATGACAAAGATTCTAAAGAAATAACAACAAGGCATAATTGCACAATTATGTTCACTAGAGGTTCCCACATCGAAATCATCTATTTCTCCAGATCTCCAAAAAGTTTTGGACAATCATTCTAGGGTATTTGAGACTCTCAAAGGCCTCCCACCTGTTCGTGATCATGATCATGTTATTCATTTTATTCCAAGAAGTGTTCCTCCAAACATCAGGCCTTACAGATATCCCTATGCCCAAAAGAGTGAAATTGAACATATGGTTGCAGAAATTCTAGAGGCTGGTATAATTCAACCTAGTCAAAGTTCTTTCTCTGCTCCAGTAGTATTGGTTCACAAGAAGGATGGATCATGGCACATATGTCCATATTATAGGGAGCTCAACAAGCTCACTATTAAAGATAAATTTCCCATTCCTATCATTGATGAATTATTGGATGAATTGCATGGATCAATTTACTTCACCAAGTTGGATATTCGTTTAAGATATCATCAAACCAGAATGAAGACTGAAGACATTCCAAAAACAACATTTAGAACTCATGAGGGTAATTATGAATTTTTGGTCATGCCTTTTGGCCTTACCAATACACCTTCTACATTTCAAGGTTTAATGAATTCCATTTTCAAACCCTTCCTTATAAAATTTGTGTTAGTATTTTTTGATGATATACTAATCTACAACAAGTCTTGGAAGGATCATGTTCAACATGTTGACAGGGTACTCAAACTATTTGAGGAGAAACAACTATATGCAAAAAGCTCAAGTGTTTCTTTGGAGTACAAGAGGTGGAATATCTGGGTCATATTGTATCTCACGAAGGTGTTAAGGTAGACCCTAGCAAAATTAAAACCATTAAGGAATGGAAAATCCCCACATCCATAAAGCATCTACAAGGATTTCTCGGGTTGACAGGGTATTATCGCAAGTTTGTTAAGAATTATGGGAGAATAATAGCACCTCTAACAACATTATTGAATAAAGATGCATTTGCATGGACTCCAGAATCAACGAAGGCCTTTGAACGTCTTAAAGAGGCAATGTGCCAAGCACCAGTCTTAGCTACACCGGACTTCACAAAAACCTTTATTGTGGAATGTGATGCCTCAGGAAATGGAATTGGTGTTGTTTTAATGCAAGAAGAAAGACCCATTTCTTTCGAAAGTCATCCAATCAAAGGAAAGTATTTACACAAATTTATTTATGAGAAGGAAATGTTGGCAATACTACATGCACTTAAGAAATGGCAACCCTACCAAATAGGAAGACACTTCAAGGTAAAAACAGATCATGATAGTCTTAAATACTTTTTATAACAGAGATTATCTTCAGAAGAGTAGCAAAAATGGCTCACAAAGATGTTGGGTTATGAATTTGAAATCATCTACAAAAAATGGAAGCAAAATGTTGTGGCAGATGCACTTTCAAGAAAGGATGGGGATATGGGAGCATTTCTTTGCGCCATTTCTATTATCCAACCAGATTGGATAAACGAAGCAAGGGATGAATGGAAGAATGACGAAGAAGTGTGGGCACTCATTCAAAAGTTACAACAAGATCCCAGTACATCTGATAGTTTTAGCTGGAAAAATGATTTGTTATGGTACAAAAATCGGTTATACCTATGTAAGAATTCCCAACTCAAACAAAATATTATTAGGGAATTTCACACCTCTCCCTTAGGAGGGCATTCAGGATTTCTAAAAACTTACCACAGGGTTAAGAAGGAATTTTTTTGGGATGGCCTTAAATCGGATATTCAAAAGTTTTTGGCTGAATGTTTGTTTGCCAACAAAATAAAGTTGAAACAATTAAGACGTCAGGTTTATTACAACCTTTATCCATTCCAAACCAACATTGGGAGGAGGTTTCAATGGATTTTATCACAGATTTACCCAAGTCTGAAGGAAAGAGTGTTATCATGGTGGTAGTTGACAGACTTACCAAGTATGCACACTTTTGTGCATTATCTCATCCATTTAAAGCAAGTACAATTTCTATTGAATTTATGGAAACAATTCAAAAGCTACATGGAAACCCAAAGATTATTGTAAGCAACAAAGATCCCATTTTCACTGGAAATTTTTGGACAGAATTATTTTCTTGTCTTGGTACTCAGTTAGCTCATATCTCATCTTATCATCGTCAATCTAATGGGAAAATGGAGATAGTAAACAAATGTTTGGAAGGATATCTTCGTTGCTTTGTATCTGATAAACAGACACAATGGGTCAAATCGTTGCCTCTGGCTGAATGGTGGTATAGCACCCCATTATGGCACTTTATGGATATCATCCACCATCCATCACATCATATTTAAGAGAAAATTATAAGGTTCAAGCAGTGGAAGATCACATCGAGCATCAACAACAAGGTCTCCAACTCTTAAAGGATGACCTCACCTTGGCGCAGAATAGAAGGAAACACCAGGTAGATCAACATCGCAGCGAAATAAGTTTTGATGTAGGTGATTGGGTATTCCTACGGCTACAACCATATAAACAAATGTCCCTCAAGCAAGCTAAGAAGGATAATAAATTATCACCAAAGTATTATGGTCTGTACAAGGTGTTGCAAAAGATAGGTACTATGGCATACAAATTAGAGCTTCCTGCAGCTTCCCAAGTGCACCCAGTTTTCCATGTGTCATGCTTAAAGAAGGTTATACGTGACAAGCTCCCAATTCAAACAATATTGCCAGAACTTGATGAGGAAGGAAAAATCATATTGGAACCTGAGGCAGTCAAAGAAACAAGAACTCGATAGCTACGAAATCGATCAATTTCAGAGTATCTCATCAAGTGGAAGAACTTACCCGTTGAAGATTCCACATGGGAGGATGAGAATTTTATACAAAAGCATCCAGAACTACTCAAGCATTGAGGACAACAATTTTTGAAGGAGAGGGGCATGTTAGGTCCCTATAATACTAGTGATTCCCCCATTACTATTGTCGGTGTATCTCTTATTCTTATTGTTGTGCCCCTATTGTCCCCATATTGTTATTATTGTGCCCCATAGAAGCCCACTATTGTTATTTTTGTGTCCTTATATTATTATTGTTAGGTCGTCTTTGGTTATATTGTGACCCCTTAGACTCCTATATATAGAAAGGAGGTTTTTTCATTTGTATCATCCAAGAATTGTTCATTTGTGTAATGGAAAGGAGGTTGCACCCTCAAAGAGGCTGATTTCTAAGTCGTTGATCTATCTTTTCCATCTTTTTGTGAGCTGGTTTCATAACACGCTCGGATAAGAAGAGAATGGTTTGTTGCTCAGGTAATAGGGTTTGGACTGCAGCAAATGTTTTCACCATCCATTTGAAAATGGTTGTTCGAGAGGTGAAACTGGTCATTTCTTTACCCTATCTTTCAGCAACGTGGAAGTTGAATTTGAGCTTTTGAAAAATCTTGTGAATGAAATAAATGTGGAGCTCGCTAACCCAAAAGTGTACTAAAGGCTTGGCTGGATGAGGTGGACGAGGCCATGGAAAGTTCAATATCTATTCCTAGTGATTACCAATAACACAAATTTTCAAGGGATAAACGATTTTTTTCTTCTTCTTGATGATATGTGGAAGAGTCTTGAACTACAAACCCTAGGGAGTTTCATTGAATGACAGAGGCTCTAAAATAGTTTTGGCCACTAGGATTAAAGAAGTGTGTATAAGTATGGAAGTTGATGAAATAACAACAGTGGAAACTCTATCTGTATATGAGAGTTGGCAGTTGTTTTGTTGCCGAGCATTTCCAAATGGCAGTTTTCCAGCTGAAATAGAAACTCTGCTAGTAAAATCAAAAGTGAGTGCAAGGGTTTGGCACTTACTATAAATGCAATAACTACCCCAATGAGAAGTTATAATTATCAAGATGAGTGGGAGCCTACTTTAGATCAGATACACAACATAGATGTCACGTTTTATGGTCTGCAGGATAAAATTGAGGAAAAAATGTTGCAAAGTCTGAAATGGAGTTGCAATGGTTTGCAAGATTATTTGAAGAATTGTTTTGTATATTTTGCATATTTTCCCAAAGACATGGTAATCTACTGTGAAAAAGTTATAAATATATGGATTGCAGAAGGTTTGGTTATATATATTTTTCATATTTTCCTAATATAGCAGAAGCTAATGCTAAAAGGTCATAGACATCTGGATCTTGAGCGTCTGAAACATCTTGCTTGCCTCCAACTAGAATCCCTGACCATCTATGAATTGACAGAGAGCTTTGGAGACCTAAATGAGCTTTAATTCCTGAAGTTTTGTAGTTGTTATGAATTAATGTGCATTCTTGAGAAAATAAGTGAACTCAAATGTTACAGGATGATCCATCTTCTGAGTGGGATCTATGAATTGGATTCATTGGAAAGACCACCAAGAATGCAATGGAGCATTGGATTGGATTTCAAGGAGGATGCATACGCAGAAAGAAAATATGTTTATTTAAAAGACTTACAAAGTTTGAGCCGTCTCACGGTCTTTAAAGTCCAAATAAAATCACCAATTCAGGAGGGGGTTATGGGAAATTGGTCAAAGATAAGACACGTGTGTGGTTGGGTTTTTAAAGTCCAAATAAAATTGCCAGTTCAAATGGGGCTATGGGAAATTGGTCAAATATGAGAAAATGTGTGGGTGGATTTTGTGTATGGGAATCAATATTACTTTCAGTAGGATATGTAAGCCAAAATGATGAAAGAATTCCTCGCAAAGTTTCCATGTTTGAGAGAGCTAGAGATATACTGGAACTAAAAGTTGGAGGAGTTGGAGTAGGGGATGGGTTTTACAACCTACAGGTGTTGACTCTTTGGGGAATAGAGTCGTCAAGGGTATGTTGGGGCAGTGGCAACGGAAAGTGGAAGGTTTGGAAAGCAGGGTCACCATTAATCATGCTCAAGTTATTGGGGAATTGAAGAGGAGGATGCAAATAAGAAAGTTTGTTTGTTTGAAGGACTGCAACGTCTTGGGGTTCCTGATGTCTGAATAAAATTGTTGGTTGAGGAGGGGGTTATGGGAAATGATGAGCCCCAGAAATGGGTAATTATATGGGCTCATTTTGCCTCTTAATTTGAATTAATCCACCATTCTCATTAGTTTATTGCATGTTTTTTATTATATTTATGCTAATAGAGTGAATTGGGTTAGTCATTTTGCCATGTAGTCTAATGTGTGCTTTATGCAGATTTTTTGGTCAATTTTGGACAAAGTCAAAGGATTTATGAGCAAATGGCAGCAAATATTCGAGGAAAATAGGGAAGAGGATTTGTAGGGGGGTGTCTCCTTCATTTATGACCCCTTTCCTCGAATCCTCCATCAGCAACTCGGAGCACAAGCAGCCACCTTGATGCATCCAAGGGGCAGTCGAGCAAGTAAAGAAGGATTGTTGTTTATCTCTAGTTCTGGGAAGCCGAGCTCCTTGATTTTAGGAAGGCTGTTGGGGGACTCCATTTGTATAAATAAGGGGGCTTAGAGCCTTAGTAGGTTAGCCAGTCATTAGTAGAATTTTCGCACTTTTGTGCAGCACTTGTTCAGCTCATTTTCGAGCTTCCTTTTTTAGAACAGTTTATGTAATGTGACTTTTATTTTTGATAATGGAGATGAAACAGTTTTTGAGCCAGCACTGATCTCTTTCAGAGGGCTGAATCTCTTGGTTTAGGGCCCAACCCAAGCTTCCCAACACCTCTTTCTTTGTACTTATATGTTTTTGCTTCAGTTCATGAGTTAATTTATGTTACATAGATTCATTTTACCTTATTTAGAATAGGTTGTTTTTGATGGTTTGCATAGTTGTTTTTGTTTCAGTTGCTCAAGTAGGTTAATGCAGTGACAGGCTAAGATTCAAAAAGGCCAACAGCAGGCCCTGATCTCCTTTCTCCCTTTCTGGGACTATGATTTGAGTTCAAGGCACTACTACTGCCACCAAAAACACAGTTTTGCTCTCCCATGCAATTTCTAGTGTGATGACTCGATTTGGAAAGATTAATGTATTGCTTCAAATTCAGTTGCCTAGATCATTTCATGTTCTTTTACAATAGATCTCTCTGCATGATTTTCTATTCAAAGGTTACTGTTCAGCATTTTCTGTTTGTAGGTCAGAAATTAGGTCAAGCTAGAGAAATTTATGTTTTCATGATATAGTTGGTCCTTTCTTTGATCAGTTTTTGTAAGTAAATGTGCAGATCTCTTGCAAGACACCTCAGCTCGCCATACATTCATAAAGTAGCCAACACCAACTCACTTCTCACAGATTTCCCAAGTCATTCGCAACATTTCGCCAATCTGCCCTAATTTCTACATTTTCCTCCATAAGCTGCCCTCCCCATTTGAAAAATCCAACCATCATGTTCCCTCTTGATCTTCCTTGACAAGCTCTAGACACCTCAACACCTTCATCTAACCTTCAGTTACCCTTTCCCATTATTTTCCACCTTCAAAACCTCAAAAAATAGCTCTCGGCCTCCTCTTGTAGATCCCCTACAGCGTCCTGTAGAATTACCTGTAAGTGGTTTTTCGAAATCAGATTGCAATGGAAGTCTTCAGAAGAGCACTAGGGGCTTCTTAGGACCTCTCCACACCTTCCTTCACCTCTGCAAAAACCAAATCCATCTTCCTTCGCCACCAAACCTCTGCACAATCACAATCAGATAAATTACAAGCATAATAATTTTACATAAAAGCACTCAAAAAAATACAAAAAGATGTTTTCTTCTCATTTCCTTTCAGAAGTAGCTTGAATAAATGCAATTTACCTTTTCAATAGTCAATGGCACTCATTTCATCAGTTATCATCTCTTTTTCTGCAAAAGTAGGGTTAGTTGGATAAATTATGGTTTGCTAGGGTTAGCGTTACATTCCAATCTTCCTTCTCTTTCTGCAAATAGAATGGCCTCTGTAGAGTTAGCTTTCTTTCATCATGGTTAAAAGCTTCTTTTGGAAATTCATAAAAGTTGGCTTGAGCTCCTAGTGATCTTGCACCAGCTAACCAAGTGACAGCATGTAGTAAGAGTTGGTACTTGTGCATACAGCACCGTCGCTTCCAAGTTTTTTACGAACTACCGGGTTGATAAAAGTAAAGTAGGAAGCCCCAGGAGTTGCAACATTATTGCTACAATACTGGTGCTCACCACTTTTTGGCGTCGTTGCTAGGGAAGCGTCAGAGTATTTTGTGATTACTGCTTTCTTCTATTTTCTACTGCAACATTCTTCTAAGTAGTTTATTTCAGCAAAAGTAGAGTAGTTGTTTCTTTCAATTTCTGCATTTCCTTGCTTTCATTTCAATTCTGCAATTTCCATTTCAGAAAAATTAGATTAGTTTTTTCAATTCTACAATTTCCATTTCAACAAAACTAGATTAGGTCTTTCAATTTTGCAATTTCCATTTCAGCAAAAGTAGATTAGGTCTTTCAATTCTGAAATTTCCATTTCAGCAAAAGTAGATTAGTCATTTCCTTGTTTTCATTTCAATTATGCAATTTCCATTTCAGCAAAAGTAGAGTAGTTGTTTCCTTGCTTTCATTTCCATTCTACAAATTTCCATTTCAGCGAGTTCATTTCAGTAGTTGCAGTTTGTTTGTTCAATCAATTTCAGTTTTTCAGGTACAAGTAAATATATATATATATATATAAAAATAAATAAATGAGATTTATGTTCATGCCTCGTAGGAACAGAGATAATTCAGGGAAATTCATACCCAACACCCCCACCACATCACAAAGTCACCCTTCTCTCTTCTTCGGTGGTAGTGATCCAGAAGAACCTATAGGTGAACAACCAGAGATATATGAAGATCCTATAGTAGAAGAAGAGGAAGAAACCATCCCTCCTAAGACCATGGCTGAAAACAGAAATGTTAGAGGGAATGGGGAAAGAGTAGAGGGTACCTTTCCCATCTGAGAGACCAATGGGGACACTAAAATGAAGAACATAAGTCCTTCAGCCTTACCTCACTTCCATGGGTTGACTACCGAAGATCCTAATACCTTTTTGTTTGAATTTGTTGTTATTTGTCGAACCTATGACTATGCAGAAGATGAGCAGAAGTTGAAATTGTTTCCTTCTACCCTCAAGGATGCAACATTGCACTGGTTCATGGAGTTATCTAGCAACAACATCACAACTTGGGCTTAGATGCAACAAGCCTTTAATAACAAATACCGGGACTACTGTAGGTCAAAGGATACCAAGGAAGAAATTTTCCGAATGACCATGGGAAGCAATGAATCCTTGGAAGATTATGAAGAGAGGTTTCAGCTCAGTTATAAAAGGGTCAGGTGCACACTTGACCCCGAATCTTTGAAGTTGGTCCTGCTCAGAGGAGTCCCGGAAGACCTTCTAGATACCCTCCATTTGTTGGCTGGGGGGGACATCTACCAACTACCTTATGAAGACATAAAGACTGTGTTTAGAAACCATTCTAGGGTAGCCAGAAAGAGAGGTAGGGGAAGTCAACCCCTAGCCAGTACATCCTCATCCAGTTCATCCCTTCGAGGTGAATTTGGAAATCTGCTGGAAGATTTCTAGATCGAGATGATGCAGACTCTTTCCATCCAAATGGATACCTTGCATATCAAAAGGAAACAAGAAGAAGCAGAAAGGGCCTTGGCCATTTTTTGTCCTAGGTGCACCAAAAGGCATCCTAGGAACGAATGTCCATTGAACTCTATAGAAGTGTGTTCAATCTGTGAAGAAGACCATTCTACGAATCAGTGCGCTTCCTTGCCCAGACTTAAAGCTACATACCAGGGAGCCGAATGAGCCACTGAACCACTCTATTTCATGAACCAAAGGAGGCCACATGGACCCAAACCTTACCAGTAGGAAATGCAAGGGACATCCTGGACTTATTACAACCCCAATCAAGCCACTTCCATGCCTTCTTGGGGTCCCCCTGCTCACCCTTGCTGGTCCACACCCCCTCCTTGGTCATAGCCATCTCAATACCATGCTCAACCAACTACTCATTCATTTCACTCTTATACTTAGCCACAGCCTTAGTGGAATGCACCTCATCAGGGGTGGAGGCCCCAGTACAACTCTCCTCCCGCTCTTTTGCCTCCACCACTTGCTCAACCACAACCATTACCTCCTGCTCCACCAAGGCAACCCCAAATACCTGCTCAACCGAACCCAAACCTGAATAACAGACAGGCCCAACAGGTATATAGTGGGGAACCATCATGCCCGACCTATGTTGTGGAGATTCAAGAGATTAACCTACGATTTGGGAAGGTTCTCCAAGATAACTAGCCTCCCCCTAAGGAGGATGAGGAAGAAAAAGAGGAAAGTGAACCAAAAGCCATTCCACCCTTTCCTGAGAGATTATCTGAAACAACACAACCTACCCCAGAAGAAACTAAACTTCTGGGAGAATTGAAAAAATTATGTGTAAAGATACCACTTCTCCAAGCCATAAAGGATGTGCCTATATACAACAAGATGATCAAGGATAAGTTCTTCAGGCATCCAGGCAGGCGCATGAGAGATGCCCCAACTATCAATGTCATAAGACAATTGTCCGACCTGATGTTGGGGTAGGTAATCTGTCTGAAATATTTAGACCCTGGAATCCTTGTAGTCGATGTCTGCATCAATGGCACCATAATCCCCCATACCCTGATTGATTTAGGGGTTGCCATTAATGTGATGACCAAGGACACTATGCTAAAGCCCAACCTTCAGGGCTCCCTGAGAAAGACCACACAGTACTACAGTTGGCAGACTGCTCCACCGTGACCCCTGAAGGGATTGTGGAAGATGTAATGGTCTCCATCGATTCTTGGGAGTACCCTGCTGATTTCCCGGTTCTCCAACCAAAGGTAAAGCTCACTGGGTATCCTCTCATCCTGGGAACACCTTGGTTGGCTACTACAAATGCCTACATCAGTTGTCGAGCTGGGAACATGACAATCAATAATGAGCATATGTCCAAGTAGCTAGTCCTATATCCTCCTGCCCAACCTTTGTTAGAACATGATTTACCTCTCTGGTTGGAGAAGGAAGATGAAGATGAAGTCTATTCTGCACCACTATGTGCATTGGAAGCTACCATGGGGGGTAACCACAAACCGAGGATGATCTTATTGAAAACTTGATTCAGAATCCACCCCCCAGTGTGTTGCTGTTAGAAGATCTGGTGAAAGAAACCCAAGCGAATCCTTTAGTTGATCTCTGTGTGGCTGACCTGACCTCTCTCCGAGTTAAGAATATGGAATTCAGGCCAAAAAGAACCTTGAAAATCAACTCATCCCTATCCACCTCTCAAGAGAAAGAACTGTGTAGCTTATTAAGAAACCACTTGGATGCTTATGCTTGGAGCTATAAGGAGATGAAGGGAGTGCACCCTTCAGTCTGTACTCATCACATTTACATTAAGGAAGATTCCAAACCAGTTAGGTAGCCTCAAAGGAGGATGAATCCAGCCCTTAAGGACATTGTCAAAGAAGAACTGCAAAAGTTACTGGATGCAGGATTCATCTACCCCATCTCTGACAGTGAATGGGTCTCTCCTTTGGTGCTAGTGCCAAAGAAAAATGGGAAGTGGAGAATCTGTGTCGATTATCAGGAACTAAACAAGGCCACCAAGAAGGACCATTTTCCTTTGCCTTTCATAGATCAAGTGTTAGATGGCCTGGCAGGGAAGAAGTTTTTCTCCTTCTTAGATGGGTTTAGCGGGTACAACCAGATCCAAATCAGCCCAGAAGACCAAGATAAGACCACTTTCACTTGTCCTTGGGGTACCTTTGCATATCGGGTCCTTCCTTTTGGATTGTGCAATGCTCCCACCACTTTCCAGAGAGCAGTATTGAGTATATTTTTTGAACTAGTTCATGATGCAGTGGAAATCTATATGGATGACTTTACCCCTTATGGTTCTAACTTCCAGGAAGCTTTGTCTAACCTGGGAAAAGTTTTGGACAAGTGTATTGAAATGAACCTGTCCCTCAGTCCTGTTCCTGATGACTGAAGGGACCATGCTAGGTCATGCAATCTCTCAGCAAGGATTACAAGTGGACCCCAACAAAATTTCCATCATCCAAAGGGTCCCACCTCCTCAAAAGGTAAGAGATGTTCGAAGTTTCCTAGGTTTAGCAGGGTATTATAGAAGATTCATTAAGGATTTCAGTAAGCTAGCCTCTCCATTTTTTGGTCTTTTGGGGAAAGATGTCGATTTCATATGGAATGACAACTATCAAGAAGCTCTAGATACCTTGAAAATTAAACTGGTGACTGCCCCAATTTTGAGAGGTCCAAACTGGGCCCTACCTTTCCACATTCATACAGATGCCTCGAACAAGCGATAGGAGCAGCCTTAGGGAAAGTTGATGAGAAGTTGTCGTATTCCATATATTTTGTAAGTAAAAACTTGTCGAAGGCAGAATGAAACTAAATTGTAACCGAAAAGGAGCTCCTAGATGTAGTCCATTCCCTAAATAAATTCAGACACTACATCACTGGCTATCAAACATTTGTACACACTGATCATGCTGCAATTAGGTATCTAGTGAACAAACCTAATGTAAATGCTCGCATTATTAGATGGTTTCTTTTATTGCAGCAATTTGATTTAACTGTTGTTGATAAGGCAGGTAAGGAAAATGTTGTTGCTGATTTTTTGTCTAGAATAGATCTGCCTGTAGGTGAAGAAGGAATTGTGGATGATCAAATGCCAGATGAACACCTATTTTCTATCTCAGTACTCTCTCCATGGTTTCCTGATATAGCAAATTACTTGGTTTCCGCACAGTTCCTGCCACACCTGTCCTCAAAAGAGAAGAGCAAGATCGTGAGGAAAAGTGCCCCTTTCACTTGGATTGGGGGCAATCTCTTCAAACTTGGCCCAGATCAGGTTTTGAGAAGATGTGTCAGGGAGGAGGAAGTTTTTGACATTCTCCTGACCTGTCATGATGGGCCCTGTGGGGGCCATTTTGCAACAAAGAGGACTGCCTTCAAAATTCTGCAAGCAGGTTACTATTGGCCCACTCTTCATCAAGATGTAAGGAGATATATCAGCCAATGTGACCGGTGTCAAAGGATGGGGAAACCTACTCCAAGGGATGAGATGCCCCTGCAACCTCAAGTGACTTTTGAGCCATTTGAGAAGTGGGCCATGGAATTTGTGGGTCTTGTCAAGCCTCCTTCAAAGCAGAAATATTACCTTATCGTGTGCACTGATTATCTAAAAAAATGGGTAGAAACAAAGGCGATCAAGGCAGCAAGAGAAGAAAAAGTAGCTGAGTTTTTAAGGGAGAATATATTCTATAAGTTTGGGTATCTAAGAGAATTAGTCACAGATCAAGGGAGTCAGTTTACCTCCAATCTAATTGAAGATCTGCTCACCCATCACAAAATTAAGCACATAACTTCCACCCCTTACCATCCGCAAGCAAATGGACAGGTGGAAGTCACTAACAAAACTTTGGAAGGAATTTTGACAAAGGTAGTGAGCAGCACCAGAAAAGATTGGGCGGACCGATTGGTTGAGGCCACCTGGGCCTATAACACCACCTGGAAGACCACCACAGGGTTCACACCCTATGAGCTGGTCTATGGGAAGAAGGATTTGTTGTCAATAGAATTTGAATATAACACACTAAGGATGGCAGCTTAGCTGGACCTAGATATCATCCATGTACAAAAGGAAAGGTTACTCCAGCTAAATGGATTGGATGAACAAAGATTGCAGGCCCTTTTCCACTCAGAGGTAGTCCAACTTCAAAGGAAAATATGGCATGACAGACACCTCAAAGAGAAACAACTCCAGGAAGGAGATTGGGCGCTACTGTATGATTCAAGGTATAAAGATTTCAAGGGAGGACAAGATGGTTGGGACCATACACAGTAGAAAAGTGCAATGAAAATGGTTCAGTTCTAATCAGAACCATCGATGAAGAAGCCATCCCCATGCTTGTCAATGGGCATAGGTTGAAAATCTACAGGAAGCCCCTCTCCAAGCAAGAATTCATTGAAAATATGAGTAAAACAATGTTGGTAGTGGAGCAAGTCTCTGCCTCCACTCCACCCATACCATAAAAAATAAATAAATAAAATGAGGAGAATAAAAGATCCCTGGGTGAAAACCCCCCCTTGGAGGTGCCTAAGGTAGGCAAGTAGAGTGAAAACCTCCTGGAAGCGCCCTAACTGTCTCTTAAAAAAAAAAAAAAACAGGAACAGAAAAATTAACTTTTTTTGAATGCATTGCAAGTTGCAGGAGGGCCACAAAAGAAAAAGGGACATGGCCAAGTTGAATACACCTATGATAGACCATTTCTCCATCACTATTGTCTTTTTCTAGTCCCTGGTCTCACTTTTTCTAGGAAACTATGCATCCTACAAGAGGCTTTGTACACTCTACCGGAGGCTCCTGTAGAAATCACAGAGAGCTCGAAATCAAGTCAAGAAAAGGATCAAAGGGCTAGAAACTTGTCCAAAAGACCTGTGGACCCCCTACCACCATTCATCCTCCTAACTCTCCATTCCATACCTGCACCACTAAATTTCCACTCGCTTCTTTCTTCCCTGCACAGAAAACACAGAAATCCTGTTTCTTTTGTTTTTTTTTTTTAAATGAAGAATAAACAAATAGCATCCTTAACGTAACTCTTACCTAGTGTATACCAGCTATTTTTCCTTTACTGATAGAACCTTCCTCAGCTGCCTCTCCAGTCCTTGCTCAAGCCTCAGCCAAAAGTTTTAGAAGGAGAAGCAGCTACAGGAAATCTTGCAGGATCCCTGTAGCAGCTAATCCCCTTAAAAATCGAGCTCCAGAGGCAGAGTCAGTGCAGCCACAGATGTATAAAACATGCAAGGAGCCCGGTCCTGATTGAATATCACCAGCACAAGGTGGCTAAACCACCAATTCAGAAGCCACGGGCGCCAATAGCATAAATCCATGGATAGAACACCAAAGTCTGAGCATACAACAGCACGGTAGCACAAATTCTCGACTAACAGGTAAGTGACTAAACTCGTTCCTCTGTTGCATGGGTATAATTTAAAAATTGCATGGACAAGTGAGATGGTTGCGATTAAACGAGATAGGTGGCCAGCTAACTAGCCACCCTCGTCTAGTACAAACAGCGCTCAGTGGGTGCAATCAGCACGTGTGTTCAGTCAACTCGAAAAAATCTCAAAACAGGTAGTGGCAGAATCTAACAAGAATGATTGAAATAATTGCGGCAGGCGGCATAAAAGTTTCATCATAAACCCCTGAAGTAGGGACCAACGGTCCAGATAAGGATAACATACCCTTCCTTCCACCTCACCTCATCACCGCAGAATGCTCCCATAAGCTTAAGTACGCTGCAGTCGACCGCCTTCACCACCTTTGTTCTCATTTGTGTCGACGAGCTCTCGACTGTAGCAACCTACCTACCACCTCCAGAGCCTTGAAATAGTCGCTCTCTGTCAGTTTCATAACCCTTCCACTTATTGGGCTCTACAGGAGCATTATTGGACTCTACAAGTCTAGTGAAAACACAGTCCTAGAGGAGCCTTTCTACAGGAAGGCCAGTGAGCAACACTGGCAGCAGAAAACTCAGGATTTTATGACAAATTCAAGCTGAAAAAGGTAATCTCGGTGAAAACCCACTCTGCATATCCATATATATACAAAGGGTGGTGTAAATCCAAGCGGGGTATTGAGTTGAAAAGGGAAGGAAAGTGAGAACAGAGTCTGCCTTTGTTTTTTTTTTTTTAATATATATATATATATAGTTTCTCCATTTTCTCTTTGCATTGAAAGACTATCTCCTTCTCCTCTGTGGTATTCTCCTATGTAAAGAAATAATGCAACTCTAGAAAATTAAGCCTGTAAAGAGTGAACTTGCATTGGGTATCTGTTTCTTTTGAAAAAGGAAAAAAACACAGTTCTGTATGTTCTCTGTTTATTTCAGATATTGTTTCCCTCAAACAGACAGAGAAGTAATGTGACTCTAGAGATTGGAGTTTGGAAGGAAGGAAAGTTGAAATTTGTTTTAAAAAAAAAAGAAAGAACACAAAAACTCTCTCCCTGTTTCTTGAAAGAAAACCTCAGTTGTTCCTCTGTTTTTGGGATTGAAACTTGCTGCGTCCCTCTTCAACTGAGATATTCCAGTAGAATCTGAAACATCATGACAGGGATTTTTATGAGGAAGGAGCCTCTGAATTCAACTAAGCTGCATGAACATCCAGAAGTGGTAGCCCTCTTCACTAAAGGAAATTTGATGCCTTTCCTTGAAAAGTTGCATGGCATGATGATGAAGTCACAAAGGAATTTATATTGTCTTTAAAACCTCACTCAAAAACCCATGCCACTGTAGAAATCACCCCAGAGTTCATCAGCAGGATTACAAGTCTCCCACTTGGACTACCCTGGAGCAAGGAAGAAAAACCATTGGGTCAAGTTGCCAAGAAGACCTTTTTCCAGCCTAATGAACATCCTGTGGAGGACAAGAATGGCATCAGGAGAACAAGTATACCTTACCCATGGGATGAGGTCAGTTATCAGATTATGAAATACATCTCCTGTGAAGGAAGATACAACATAGTTTATGGGTACCATTTCAAACTGTTACATGAACTCAGATATGGCATGGACCTTCCTGCATCCAGAAAACTTAGTATTCCATATTTTCTCCTCCAATCCTTAATAGAATCTAGCACCAAATTGAAGGCAGGGGTTCCAGACCAATTGGCTCACCATGGGCTAATTAAATTGCTGGTGGAGGATGCCCTCCACACTTTCACAATCCCCATAGCCTAGGAGATTTTTAGAAACATGACTAAAGAGGATGATATAAAAACTCTCACCTATGACCTTAGTCCATCTGAAAGTGAAGAGGAAGAACAAAAAGGAGAAGCTGAGAAGGAAATCCATGAAGAAGAAAAGAACACTCAAATGGAAGAAGAGGAACCCCACATAGAAAAAGAAGGAAACCAGATCGGAAAAGGGAAACATGACACCACCAAAGATGAGCCTAAAGCAAAGAAGAAGAAGGAATCAAAATCAGAAAAGAGTAAAACCACATCAAAGAATAAGAAAAGGCCAAGAACTGAAAGGAAGAAGCCTAAGACATTTTAGAAAAAGGTTGCCACAGCAAAAGCAGAAGCTAAGCAAGCAGAGAAGCAAACAAAATCAGAGACAACAGAAGCAAAACCAGCAGAAACAGAAAAAACAGTAGATGAAGAAGAAGAAGCAAAGCAGGAAGAAGTGTCTCCTGAGACACTAGCAAGAGAGGCAACAACAATTCTTGCTACACTTAGTACTCCAGCCAAACCCAAAGGAAAAAGAAGAGACAACCATCTATGTACTTCAAGGCTCGAAAGAGAATCGGAATAAAGATGGGGAAGCCTCAGCCACCTTCAAAGGAGCCCATCATCATTGAAGATGTCCCTACTGCAAAAGGGGAGGAATCTCCATCCAAAACCCCATTACCTATAAAGGGGTAGCCCTAGAGCTTCTACTTGGAAAGAAAGGATCAAACTTATGGACTCTAAAACAATCCTACAGGAGACGCAGACCACTCTATAGGAGACATTGACAAAGCTTCAAGAGACTGAGAATCTTGAAAAGAAGGCAGAAGAATAGACTCAGGAGAAAGATAAGGCAAAAGAGATACCAGAACCTGACCCTCAGCCTAATTTATGCTCTTATTACAACCTTCTGGAAGGAGGGAAAATCATCCCACAAAATTTTGCAGTCCCTCTTTTCTTTGAGCTAGAAAAGGAAAGAGTAAGGACCCATACATGGATGCAGATTGAAAAATCAAAAGAGGTGGAAGACATGGGGCAGATGGAAGACAATTTGAGAAAAATGGGAAAAAAATTGAGCATGGTCAGGCATACAGAAAGCATCAAAAGAGCTCAATTGGAGGCAGAAAATGAAATGTTAAAAAAGCAGCTATAAGAAAGGGAACCCCAGGCAAAACATGAGTTGTTAATCTTGAAAAAAAATCAGTAGGAAAAGGAACCCCGAGCAAAAAGTGAGATATTAATAAGACAGCAATAGGAAAAGGAACCCCAGGAAAAAAATGAGGTATTGATCTTAAGAAGGCAGCTACAGGAGAGGGAAGCCCAATTAGCCTGCATGGCCAGCTAGGCTATGGAGGCACTATAGTGTAGGCAGCCAGCTAAATCATATGCAGTGTACCTCAAGGATCAGTGGCTCCAATTTCAAATCAAGACTCTGGCCCAGAGAGGCACCATACCTTTTCAGGATTATGGCCAATTCATGGATCTATGTGATCACAGTTCAATTGAGGACAAAGCGAAGCTGGTAGAGTTTTATTTACACAACATGGCCCTTACTAATATGAACCTATGGGATCCCAATGCTGTGTTAGGAGACTTGCAGCTGATGGCCATGGCATCTTGGATGAGCCATGAAGAGAAAAGGGCAGCAGAAATCCAGAAAATGATGGCAAAAGAGTTGAATGAACCTCTGATGATTAGAGCAGAGCCAGCAAACCCCATCGCTCTCATCTATGCCCACCAGCACCTTGCAGCTAATCCTCAAAATGTCCCCAAATATGTTGATGAGCAAGCCCACGCTATTGCACATTTCGAGGACATGGAGAGATTGTTTGGAGATGATTGCGTTCATGCCTGCATGAGAAGGTGGAAAACATTACCACACAGCCTACAGATCAGGGAGCATCACTCCCCAACCAAGATGAGGGAAGCCTTGAGGAGAGTGCCACTGTATAAGCACTCAATGCAAAGCTTGAAGGCCAATTGGATTGGCCTCAAATTCAGTCCTCCACTGCTGCTAGGACTACTGGAAGGAGTAAAAGAGGAGGAAGAACATAAACAATGGGAAGAGGTGGATAGAAAGGCAAGATTCCATGATAAAGAGGAAGATATCACATCAAAAGCATGGGATGTCAGGGAATCTATCAGAGCCATCAAGGATGAAGAGTTAGACTAGTTTCTCAGGGGATGAGCAACCCATTTAGTAGGGGGGTGATGATGAGCCCCAAAAATGGGTAATTATATGGGCTAATTTTGCCTCTTAATTCAACTTAATCCACCATTCTCATTAGTTTATTGCATTTTTTTAATTATATTTATGCTAATAGATTAAATTGGGTTAGTTATTTTGCCATGTAGTCTAATGTGTGCTATATGCAGATTTTTTGGTCAATTTTGGACAAAGTCAAAGGATTTATGAGCAAATGGCAGCAAATATTCAAGGGAAACAGGGAAGAGGATTTGTAGGTGGGTGCCTCCTTCATTTATGACCCCTTTCCTCAAATCCTGCATCAGCAACTCGGAGCACAAGTAGCCACCTCGATGCATCCAAGGGGCAGCCGAGCAAGTAAAGAATGATTGTTGTTTATCTCCAATTCTAGGAAGTCGAGCTCCTTGATTTTAGGAAGACTATTGGGGGACTCTATTTGTATAAATAAGGGGGCTTAGAGCCTCAGTAGGTTAGCTAGACATTAGTAGAATTTTCGCACTTTTGTGCAGCACTGAATCAGCTCATTTTCGAGCTTCCTTTTTTAGAACAGTTTATGTAATGTGACTTTTATTTTTGATAATTGAGATGAAACAGTTTTTGAGCCAAAACTGATCTCTTTCAGAGGGCTGAAGCTCTTGGGTTAAGGCCCAACCCAAGCTGCCCAGCACCTCTTTTTTTGTACTTATATGTTTTTGCTTCAGTTCATGAGTTAATTTTTGTTACATAGATTCATTTTACCTTGTTTAGAATAGGTTGTTTTTGATGGTTTGCATAGTTGTTTTTGTTTTAGTTTCTCAAGTAGGTTAATGCAGTGACATGTTAAGATTCAAAAAGGCCAATAGCAGGCCCTGATCTCCTTTCTCCCTTTCTGGGACTACGATTTGAGGTCAAGGCAATATTGCTGCCACCAAAAACACAGTTTTGCTCTCCCATGCAATTTCTAGTGTGATGACTCAATTTGGAAAGATTAATGTATTGCTTCAGATTCAGTTGCCTAGATCATTTCCTGTTCTTTTACAATAGATCTCTCTGCATGCTTTTCTGTTTAAAGTTTATTGTTCAACATTTTCTGTTTGTAGGTCAGAAATTAGGTCAAGCTAGAGAAATTTATGTTTTCATGATATAGTTAGTCCTTTCTTTGATCAGTTTTTGTAAGTAAATGTGCAGATCTCTTGCAGGACACCTCAGCTCACCATACATTCATAAAGTAGCTAGCACCAGCTCACTTCTCACAGATTTCCCAAGTCATTCGCAACATTTCGCCAATCTTCCCTAATTTCTGCGTTTTTCTCCATAAGATTCCCTCTTGCCATTTGAACAAATCCAACCATCATGTTCCCTCTTGATCTTCCTTGACAAGCTCCAGACACCTCAACACCTTCATCTATCCTTCAATTACCCTTTCCCATCATTTTCCACTTTCAAAACCTCCAAAAATAGCTCTCGGCCTCCTCTTGTAGATCCTCCTGTAGATCCCCTGCAGCCTCTTGTAGAATTCCCTGTAAGTGGTTTTTCGAAATCCGATTGCAATGTAAGTCTTCAGAAGGGAACTAGGGGCTTCTTAGGACCTCTCCACACCTGCCTCCACCTCTGCAAAAACCAAATCCATCTTCCTTCACCACCAAACCTCTGCACAATCACAATCAGATAAATTACAAGCATAATAATTTCACATAAAAACACTCAAAAAAATACAAAAAGATGTTTTCTTCTCATTTCCTTTCAAAAGTAGCTTGAATAAATGCAATTTACCTTTTCAGTAGTCAATGGCACTCATTTCATCAGTTTTCATCTCTTTTTCTGCAAAAGTAGGGTTAGTTGGATAAATTAGGGTTTGTTAGGGTTTGCATTACATTCCAGTCTTCCTTCTCTTTTTGCAAATAGAATAGCCTCTGTAGAGTTAGCTTTCTTTCATCATGGTTAAAAGCTTCTTCTGGAAATTCATAGAAGCTGGTTTGAGCTCCTAGTGATCTTGTGCCAGCTGACCAAGTGACAGCCTGCAGTAAGAGCTAGTACTTGTGCATACAGCACCGTCGCTTCCAAGTTTGTTACAAACTACCAGGTTGATAAAAGTAAAGTAGGAAGCCCCAGGAGTTTCAGCATTATTGCTACAATACTGGTGCTCACCAGGAAATTGATCAAATATGAGAAATTTGGGGCTGACTTTTGCTTAACCTGGAAAGTATGTCCCGTCTCATCAGGTTGTAATAAAATGATGGTTCAACAGGGGGTTATGAGAAATTAGTCAAAGATGAGAAATATGTGGCTGCCTTTTGCATAACCTGCAAAGTCTGCGTTGTCTTGGGGTTTTTGAAGTCTGAATAGAATCTTCAATTCAGAGGTGTTATTGGAAATTGGTCAAAGATAATACATATGTGGTTAGCTTTTGCGTATGTGAATCAAGATTACATAGCATAATATGCAAACGATGAAAGATTTAAAAAATCTTCGTGTTCGTGTTCCGCAGTGCATTGTGGAGTGACTGTCTAGCTGGGTTAGTGAATTGGGAAAGCTTGCATACCTTATATTCAGATTTATAAGTAGTTGAAAGAGCTCCCTACGGAGTTGCTTAGAGATATATTGGAAATAATGGTGGGATAACTTAAGACGAAATAGGAGGTGAGAGAGAATGGTGGGATGCGAATCACTAGAAGATTGAAATGCAAAAGGATAATGTTTCTTCTTATTCATATTAACTAGAGGAAGAACAAGTAAGTCAATGGTTTGTTGGGCAAACGGCTTATCTAGGTAGATTATAAGAAATATTATTGCTAAATTAATGAATAAAATAATAGAAGGGTAATTGATTTAGAACATTTTGTGTGATATGATACAATTAATATTTGAATTTTGTATAAATGTTAATAGCTTATTTTCAACAATCTGTTTTATTGTATTGATAGTTTGCTTTTATGCTTTAAACATAGATCATTTGTGTTTTAATCATTGCCTTTTGACCAGCGGAGTTATCAAAACATATTATTATGGGCTATTAGTTCCAAATTCTAAATTCCATTGCGTTTTAAAATGTAAATGCTTTTGAGTACAAATTCTAAATTCCATGGTGCTATAAATGCTTTTGAATATAGAAAGGAAAATGTTTAAACTGTAAGGTCATTGCAAATGTATCTCAACTCAGGGCAATGTACTTTATATAGTAATCACAATACAATTTAAACAATGATAAAATACACATTGTTTATATAGAAAGAACCAATATAAATTTATTAGGATTTATAATGGAATGAGGGGATGTAATTTTTATTTTTTTTAATTTGCACTATAAAAGAATGCAAAATCAATTTTTTTTCAATTCAATCCCTCTCCACTCATATTTAAGATGGATAAACACAATGGCATGTTTTATTAGTTATTTTATTGATTTTATATATATTAGCACAAATGTATTTGATAATTTATTGGTTAATGGACTATTGAAGAAATAAAAATATTTGAAATGAAGACCATGTATAATTGGTAGTAGTTTATTACAAATACTATGGCATATTAGTTGTTATATATATATATATATATATATATATATATAGCACAAATGTATCTCATAATTGATAATGGCTCTAGCAAAATCATTAGTTTTATTAATATAATGTTATTTGTTATTTGATAATTTGTATGGTAATTTGATAATTGTATTATTGTATTATGCAGTATTATGGATCTATAATGATTTATGGACTATTGGATAAATAAAAATATTACAAATACATTGGCATGTTTGATTATTTGTTTTATTGATGTGTAATTGGCAGTAGGTTTGAGTTTATCTGTATGTTGTAATGTTCCTGAAAAATTAATTGTTTAGAGAACGAAATAACCTATCCATCTCCATAGAAGGAAAAAATCCCAAAATTCTAACTATGAGGAAAGTTTTGGGGAAGTTGGGCAAAGAAACCTGAAGTTGGGGGTTTTGAGTAAGAGTTACTCAATTGTTTAAGAAGATGAAATCCATCAAGAAAATATACAAAATATATAAATAGAGAAATATTGAATTCATTTTGGGCATCATGTGTAGATCAATTTATCTGTTTTTTTCTTGAGCGTTTAAGACCCCTATCAATTTCGGTGGTGAAAGATTCCACCCTAGTTGATAAACTCTCTTTCATTTTTCTATTTTTCTTCTTGTTTGGGCACATGGTTTCTCTCTGGACAACGTGTTCTGTGGTATTGGTCTTGGTACATGGATACTTTAGAAATTTTGTTGGTCTTGGTACAAGAATACCTTTGAGGCAGCAAAGGTTCTATTGGTATTAATTTCCTTACAGGAACAATCGACTGGAAGGTATATCATCTAGGCAACAAGTTCTTGTTCTGATACAGACACATTATCTGGATAGGGAAAGTGGGAAGGCATGCGAGATCTTGATTTCTTGTTAGGGTATGTAAGATATGCGAGTCTCTTTGCTCTAATACAAATATCATCTGCAAAGAGGGAAAGCTCCAGTCTAGTACCCTATATGAAAATAAGTGTAGCACCTGTGTTGGACTATTGATGCTGGTTCAAAGGAGTAGATAGAGGTATGAAGTATTTTGAAGACCAGACCATTTGTAAGGAAGCGAAGCACCTGTGTTGAACTACTGACACAGGTTCAAGCATTCTGAAATCTGTTTGGCATTGAAACACACAGCTGGAAAACGGGTCAACACAACGAATTGTCTGTGCATCATCCAACGCAGTTCGCATACCAAAGTCGAAGCATTCTATGTCGATTGATTGTAGCTCAAATAGTTATCGGGTGAAATACAAGCCAAAGGTGATTCAAGTATCCACAAAAACAGTGACGAGGAATATTTTTTGAATTTCGTCTTACAGACCGTGTTGATAATGAATTATGTAAATATGAGTAAAAACTGTATTAGTTACTGCCAATTAGTTTTATACTGAAACAACAATTATGTAACAGAGGAGGCTCACATAAAACTAGTGAATGCCTGAGAAAATGTAATCATGGAGAATCATTCTTGATCAAATAAAGAATCCAATCCCTTGCCCCGTGGATGTTTCCTTAACACACTGTCAAGGTTTTACCACGTAAAATATTATGTTTTACTTGTGTGATTATATTCGGTTTCCATTCAGTTTCATTTCATTCCTTTCTTGTTTAATTAACCATTGCGGTATCAGAGCATTGAATTGAGTTTAGTTGAGGAAAAATGGGAGCCCTCGAAGAGAAAGACGCTGCATTTTTTTTTGAAGCGAGCAGTCTTGGAAAAGCCATAAGCCATTTTTTGATTAACCATTGAAGCTTGGAATAGTAAGCCCATGCCCACGTTGAAATCCACCTCCTGAGAAAATCGATTAAAAAAATATTTGAGCCCACAGAGCCGTTGGAGGAACGTTGTCCAGAGCAGCTATGTTTGCAAGGAGGAGGAGCGAGGAATGTTGTCCCTGTCATCATTATTAACATTGGATATTGTTAAGGGATTCAACCCACCAGTGTTGTAGGAGAAATAAGTATGCACCATTTTTTTGTAAGTCCGAAGGAGGAAGCCCATGTTAGAACCCACTGGTGGTAGAGCCGTCGTTGGAGAAACTAAAACTGTTGGCTTGTCCCGCTGATGGTCGTGTTGTCGGACAAAGAAAAACGTGTGCCATCTTTGAAGTCGCTGGCCTGTTCAGAGCCCAGAATTATGTTAAAGTCTATTGGCCTATCCAGAGTCGCAGAGCATTCATAATTGGTGTCAGATGGTGGGACACACAGTGCCACATAGCATTCCAGTGTGAAAATATTGCATGAAGAGGGTTTCTGAAAGAAAAACCAGCATTGTTTCTCACTGTGGAGGTTGGGTGTTTTTTTCCCAGAAAAATTTGTTGAATAAATTCATTGAATTGAAGAAAAGAAAACAAAAATCAGGAAACTAAAGTAGGGTTTATTGAAGGGTTTCTTTAAATTGAAGAACATAGTTTTTTCTAGGAAAGCTGAAATTAAATAAAAGAGAATTTTCAAAAAATTGTTGTAGGTTTTTTTCAGTAAATTGAAGAAAAAAAGGGAACATTTTTTTTTAAAGGAACATAATTCTAAAATTTTCTTTGGTAACAAAAATTGGAGTAGAAAATATTAGAAACCTTAGTTGGAAGACAGAAACCCTAGGAGGAAAGAAATGGTCAAGATGACGAATGCAAAGTTCGAGGTGGAGAAATTCACTGGAAAGAATAAATTTGCTCTATGGAAACTGAAAGTTAGGGATTTGCTGGTGCAACAAGGGTTGCACAAAGCATTAGACGGGGAGAAGAAGAAATCTATTGGCATGTCATATTTGGACTCGGAGGACTTGGATGCTTGAGCTCTCAATACCATCAAGTTATGCCTGGCAGATGAAGTTCTTTTCAATATAGTTGAAGAAACTTCAACAGCAGGTTTGTGGGGAAAACTAGAAACTTTATATATGACCAAATTGTTAACCAACATAATTTATCTAAAAATACAATTGTATAGTCTTCGAATGAAGGAGGGTACAAAAATTGCAAATCATCTAAATGTGTTTAATACACTTATTTTCCAATTTTCGGATATGGAAGTTAAAGTTTAGGAAGAAGATAAAGTTATCACCTTGTTGTGTTCCCTGCCTGAGTCATGGGACCACTTCATTACCTCTATCAGTTTGAGCACAACTGAGTCCTTGGAATTTGATTCAGTTGTGGGAGCTTTGTTAGCTGAAGAAGTAAGGAAGAAGTCCAATGTTGAAACCTCTGCATCAGAAGCCATGGTAGCCAGAGGACGGTCAAAAGAAAGAGGGGAGAAAACAAGGGGCTCTTCTAGGTCTAAATCAAAGGGTAAAAAGTGTAAAGCCAAATGTTGGTACTGCAATAAAATTGGACACCTCAAGAAAGATTGTTGGAAACGGAAAGAGTATGAAAATCCAAAGAAGGAAGAAAATCAAGTTGATTCAGGTATGATAGATGAAGTTTTATCTGTTGAAGAATTATGTATGATAGATGAAAATTTACTTGTATGTAATGTCTCTTAGAATTTGGAAGATTGGCTATTATACTTTGGTGCTTCTCATCACATGAGTCCACACAGAAATTGGTTTACTTGATATGAAGTTGTAAATGGCAGTTATGTGTTTATGGGTAATAATGTATCATGTCATACTGTTGGGAGGGGAAATATCAGGATTAAAATGTATGATAACATAGTTAGAACATTAACTAGTGTTAGACATGTACCTGAATTGAAGAAAAAATTGATTTCTTTGGGAGTCTTGGATGTGGATGGTTATAAGTTTACAGGTCAGAATGTAGTGTTGAAAGTCTCAAAAGGCGCCCTGGTGGTTATGAAAGCAGAAAAGGCTAGAAATATTTACAGACTCAAAGGAAGTACTCAAGTCAGTGAAGCAGCGATT
This sequence comes from Pinus tabuliformis, assembly GCA_031772625.1. Lineage (NCBI taxonomy): Eukaryota > Viridiplantae > Streptophyta > Pinopsida > Pinales > Pinaceae > Pinus > Pinus tabuliformis. The sequence goes on from CM062808.1 coordinate 929,938,774, forward strand.
GTGTCAGAGAAAGAAGAAGAAGGTACTCGCCTATGGCATCAACGATTGGGTCACATCAGCGAGAAAGGTCTTCAGGTTCTGATGAACCAAAAATTACTTCCTGATTTGAAATCCTTGAAGTTGGATTTTTGTAAATATTGTGTGTATGGAAAACAATGTAAGCATAGGTTTAAAACTGGAAGTCATAATAGTAAAGAAATTTTGGACTATATTTATTCTGAACTGTGGGGACCATCTTCTGTTGTATCGTATGGAGGTGCTTTATATTTCTTAACGTTTATTGATGATTTCTCCTGAAAAGTTTGGGTCTTTATGTTAAAAAAGAAAGCTGATGTATTCAATGTCCTTAAACAATTTAAAGCAATTGTAGAAAAAATAACAGGCAAACCAATTAAGTGTTTAAGAACTCACAATGGTGGTGAATTTACTTCTCTATAATTTGAACAATACTGTAAGGATGAAGGAATTGTTAGACATAAAACTGTTGTTTATACTCCTTTGCAAAATGGTTTTTTTGAACGTATGAATCATACTCTTATGGAAAGAGCTAGAATCATGATCAGCAATGCTAACCTGCAAAAGGAGTTGTGGGTAGAAGCAGTATCCATTGCTTGTTATTTAGTTAACAGATCACCTTCAGTAGCAATTAATTGTAAAATTCCTGAAGAAGTTTGGTCAGGTCAATCTTGTGATTATTCACATTTAAGGATATTTGGTTTTGATGCTTATGCTCTTATTCCTAAAAATCGGCGTTTAAAATTAGACCCAAAATCGAAATATTATGTCTTTGTTGGGTATGACTATGCGTTGAAAGGATACATGTTGTGGGATCCTACTTCATGGAAGATAGTCATTAGTAGAGATGTAACATTTGATGAAACTTCTCTTTTAAGATCAAATGTTGAAAGAATTGAACAGGAATAGGTATCACCAAATCAACAAATTCAGTTGGATGCTGGACCTTTTTTCGAAAGTCAAAAGGAAGGAGAGATTTCTAAAGGAAAATATGATGAAGATACAAAGGAAACTGTTGAATTTTTTGAACTAGTTCAGCAACCAATCACTCTAAGAAGGTCTACAAGGGAAAGAAAAACTCCCAAGAGGTATGAAGATTCCACTTCATCTTTTGCTCTGATTACTAAAGATGGGGAACCTTCTTGCTTTCCGGAAGCAGTAGATGATACGGATAGCGAAAAATGGAAAACAGTTATGGAAGAAGAGATGGATTATTTAGCCAAGAATAATACCTGGGATCTTGTAGAACTTCCTTAAGGGAGAAGTGTTGTTGGATGCAAATGGGTCTTCAAATTGAAACGGAAAGTTGATGGAAGTATCGAAAGGTATAAGGTGAGGCTAGTAGCAAAAGGGTATTCTCAGGTTGAAGGTATTGACTTTCATGAGATTTTTTCACTAGTTGTAAAACTTGTTTCTATTCGTAATGTGTTGGCACTAACTACATTACTTAACCTTGAGTTTGAAGAGTTAGATGTTCAAACAAATTTTCTACACGGTGATTTGGATGAAGAGATATATATGGAACAGCAAGAATGTTTTGTACAAGATCACAATAGAAGATTACTTTGCAAGCTTAGGAAATCATTGTATGGCCTGAGGCAGTCTCCCGGGCAATGGTACAAGAAGTTATACTCCTTCACGGTGAGCCAGAACTTTATTAGAAATGAGTATGATCATTGTGTATACTTCAAGAGTTTCAGTTGCATATTCATTATCTTAGTTTTGCATGTTTACGATATGCTTATTGCAAGCAAAAGCATGTAAGAGATCAACAGGTTAAAGGCTTAGCTCTCTAGGACATTTGATATGAAGGATCTTGGAGCAGCAAAACATATATTGGGCATGGAGATACACAGAGACAAGAAAAATGGTAAGCTTTGGTTATCACAGCAAAAATATGTCGAAAGAGTACTTGAAAAGTTCGGTATGAATAATGTGAAACCTGTTAATGTTCCATTAGCTTCCCATTTTAAGCTTTCTTCGGTTTTGAGTCCTAGAACCAATGAAGAAAATCAGTATATGTCTCGTGTACCATATGAAAATGCTATAGGCGACTTAATGTATGTGATGATATCTACAAGACCTGACATTTCGTGTGCAGTTGGAGTTGTCAGCAGGTTCATGGCAAATCTAGGTGAATAACATTGGCGAGCAGTGAAATGGGTGCTTCAGTATTTAAGAGGCACAAATGATCATTGCATCATCTTTAATGGTAGTGAAGGATTAGTCTATGGATATGTGGATGTTGATTATGCAGGTGATTTGGAAAAAAGGAGATCTACCACATGTTATTTCTTTACTCTTGCAGGTGGAACAATTAGTTGGATGTCAAAGCTTCAAGAAACAGTTGTGTTGTCCACTACCGAAGCAGAATATATAGCTGCTTGAGATGCAAGTAAAGAAGCAATCTGTTTAAAGGGTATACTTGATGAGATTTTTAGGATGCAGGAAAGATTGAATGTATTCTATGACAGTTAGAGTGTTATTCACTTGGCTACAAATCCATCTTATCGCAACAATACCAAGAACATTGATGTAAGGTATCATTTTCTGATACATGTGATCGATAGTGGAAAAGTAGCTCTCAAGAAGTTCCATACACGGGAGAATTGTGCAGGCATATTCGCAACGCCAGTTACAATAGAGAATTTGCAATGGTGTTTAGCTTCTCTTGGCTTATAGAAGAGATGATGAATGGGCATGGGCAAGGGATTAGGAAAATTGTTGTCAAGGTGGAGTTTGTTGAAATTTGACAATGAATTATGTAAATATTAGTAAAAATTGTATTAGTTAATTCCACTTAGTTTTATACCGAAACAATAGTTATGTAACAAAGGAGGCTCGCATAAAACTAGTGAATGTCTAAGAAAATGTAATCATCGAGAATCATTCTTGATCAAATAAAGAATCCAATCCCTTGCCCCGTGGATGTTTCCTTAACACACTGTCAAGATTTTACCACGTAAAATCTTGTGTTTACTTGTGTGATTGTATTCGGTTTCCATTCAGTTTCATTTCATTTCTTTCTTATTTACTTAACTACTCAAACCAACAGACTGATGTTCTCAAAACAAGCGCGGGTCCCTGTATAAGCCTTGGAATAGATGATAGTTAATTTTGAGTCAAATTCAGAATGTCAGATAGGTTTTTATGTGCATAGTTCACTGTAGATAGACGAGATTTCATATAATTTGGGTATTATATATAATTTATATTATTAAATTTCTGCAAAGTATTGTGAGAGCGAATCTGGAATTCGTCGGACTGTTGAATTACACTGGTTTTGCTGAATTTTCGAATTGGATTGGGGCCCACTACCATTTCACTGGATGATTGAAATTAGTTGTGTTTAATTGATGGATGATTAAATATCATTGTTTGGTTTACAGAACAACATTGGGGATTTTATTGGGATTAATTATTGTTGACGAAAAAGGTGAAAATTTCGATAGAAGCCCTAAGTGCTTAGAAAACCTAGAAAAATTGCCCAAGAAAATTACAGTGCTATCAAAGCAGAAATCCCGCCCTCTTGGATGGCAATTGAAAATTGAACCACCACAAGCAAATTTTTGGGAAAAGTATGCAGAGTTTTGGGAGTAGCAAACAGAGTCTTGCTGGATGCTGGAAGAGCAGCAAGCAGAAAATATCAGAAGATTAGAAGAATTCAACAAAATGTTTCAACATCTTAAGAAAATAAAATGGAATGACTTCTGGAATAATGACAAGAAAAACAAGTCAAGTTATACTGATCAGAAAACCAAGGTTGAAATCAAAGTACAAGAAAAAATGAAGCAAAGGCAAAAGCATTGATGGTTATACAAAACGTAGACAAATGTCCACGAGGACCAGAAAGCTAAGCAATCCTGTGATGAAAACACCAACCAAACCTCTAGTTCCTCATGTCAGTTTAACTTGAGCAAATCTCAAACTATAATTGGAAATAAGGGATTCAGTTTTCATTTGGATGATAAGGGTGGAGTTATAGATGGTCACCTATCTTACAGTCAAAAATGTTTAATGCGATTTGAGGATGGGGGGACAATCAAATCTCTTAATACAACTGAGTCCCTCTATAAACAAAGTATGGACAACCTTCCTCTCATTGAGACAACAAACTTTGTTGGCTCGAGTGGGCTCAAAAATGACAATACCCTGAATGTGGAGTTAGATACCGAATTCTCATTTATCAGTATTGAAGATGGTTCACTTTCCTTCCAGCTATATTGAGATCGTAAATGTTGATAACCTGGAAGGTTTTGTTGAACATGAGTCACATTCTTGCAGTTGGATTTTCCACCCCAACCAAATTGTAACCGTTGATACCCTGGAAGATTTCATTTTTGAGGCTAAGAAAGGGAAGGAAATCATGATGAAAGCTATGAAATTAATTCGCTCCTTCGAAGGAAAAAGAGGTTGCAACTCAACGTGCCAAGGAAGAGGCAGTAAAAGATGGTGTGAAGACTGAAAATCTACAATGTATGATACCAAACTTTTCAAATGCGCCTAGATCTACTGCTTTTTTCACAACCATGTCATCTACTCTTCCACCACCAGCCTCTACTCTCCCAGTTCATGTCCAACAACCTAAAGTAACAAAGCTTCTATCCACATTCTCCCTGATAAGGGCTCGTAGGTTGATTGTCAGTGATAGTGTATAGTTAATCCACCAGAGGGCCACCGTGTGATAGATTATGGAACATCTGTATCCTCTTCTGGGGAAGGTCAGCTGCATGCACAGGTGGATAAGCTCACAATGCTTCAGATCTTGATCAAGAGCACAATGGTCCAAATGTGCAAAATTACAATGATCTAGCTATCAGAGATTTTCTCTCTTCAACATGTCATCATTATAATGAACAATTGCTTCAAGATGTTGTTTATCAACAGAATTTGCCTCATGAGAAGGTGTCTCATCTCAAAGAGAAATTTGCTCGACAGCAGACCATTCCCAAAATTAAATTCCAGATTTGGATGAACAGTGAATTCATCAACAAGCATTGTCTCATGTACTTTCCGATCCTGTTTTATAAACACGTGTCATGAATTCAAGTTGTCCTATGTCTGAAGGGATTCATTTTTCTCAAGGTCTAATATTCCTGTCTGCAACAACTGATAGTACTGAAGACAACATATCCTTTATTAGGCATCGCTTCAGTCATAATATAAGTATGGGAGTCCCTTTTTTTCAGAGTGAAAATCAGAATATTTTATATTAAGGAAATATAAGAGAAGCAGATATATATATGGGCGGATTAGCAGGCGGATGCCATCGGTTCAATACAATCCAGAGAAATTGGCAGGCCCCGGAGTGGCAGAGGAGCCAAATTAAAAGCAAGTATGGGAGTCCCTACAAAAACGTAATGGGACAAATTGCTCTACCATTTTGTTCACAATATGACGACTGATTCTGACAATGATAATACTAGTAATTGCCCCCAAAACGTGTACAGAGAGGCCAATAGATTTTTAAATTGAAAATTCTTTACTTCGAATTCCATAATCAATAATAATAATTTGTTTTTTATTAGTGAAATCTTTAGATAAATCCAACTTATGCCATATCTCTTTTCAGAATGAAACCCATATGACATCTGATACACACAATTGCCTCCAAAACACAGAGCAAGAACCCAGTGCACAAAGCTCTAGAACTTGCTCAGAATTTACTCATTTGTCTCTGAACAAGTACAAATAATATTGAATTTTCCAAAAATATGTAACATCCAAGAAAATAGTGAAAAGTCCCTAAATTGTCCCAATTATGTTTGTAATTCCCAAACTAATACCGTCCAGCCAAAAAATTTGAACAATCCCAATGAAATTTATTTTGATCAAATATAAGACAAGCCTAAAAAATATGTCGACAAACTGAATTATTTGGTTTATCAAAACAAAATATAAGCCCCAAAACTAACAAAAACATTAATTCTGCCACTTTTTCAAAAATTGCTAGCAACTCCAATATAAAGTCAATTATCCAAATTTAAAATCCCCTCCACAGAATTTTCTGACATGGAAATAAGAAAAATTCAATTGCTCTTCAGAAATATTAATATGTCTGAGGAACACCATGAAAGTTGTATCATGAAAGTTGTGGATAGTGTTATACCTTGATGATACAAGAGGGTTTGAAATCTTTTCGAGATTTGATAATCGACCAATCATTTCACATACGCACACCAAACACTAACCTTTGTCACAAACCTTATTTGTGTTTGGTTTATTTACAAAACCATGGAGAGAAAAAATTAAAATCGGCCATCAACCTGATTTGGGTATGGTTCACACATACATATATATAAAAATCTAATCTCTCTCACCAAACTAATTTGGGTTTTGTTCACAGAGAGTCAAAGTGATATGTCACCAACTTTATTTGTGTTTGCTTTATTTACAAAAACATAGAGACCAAAAATTTAATCTCGGCCATCAACCTCATTTGGGTATGGTTCACACATACATATAAAAATCTAATATCTCTCACCAAACTGATTTGGGTTTTGTTCACAATGTGTAAAGGTGATATGTCACCAACCTGGCTTGGGTCTAATTCATTCGCTAGTGCCATGACAACAAATTATTAGACTTTGTGACTATAATGAAAACATGGAAGGTATCTCTCGGCTTGGATACTTATCTAGACCTTGTTGGCCAAAAAACTCTTGAACAAAGCAAAGGGATCAAGCATTTCGCGAAATGATTTTGGAGGTGCTCCTGTGAGTGCCGATATGAAAGGGATCGATTGCCACATCATAAAAGCAGTGGGACAAGACCAACTATCTGATCATTCAACTCTGTTAACTGCCTAGAAAATGGGTATCCGATATGCTTACCTCAACGTTTATCTATCTATGTGCGATCAACACCTGTCAGCTAAGTGCCATTGTGAAGATTGTTTTTCCAGAGGTAATTACATATGTCAGGAGGATGACGACAGTGTTGGGCATAAAACTGTGATGACGGTGCACAAATGTCACGTTGACACGAAAAGTGTAAACGAACTTCGAAGGTGAGCATATTCAAAAGAAGGCCTATCAGCATAATTAACCTCGTATTGAAGGACATTACTAGACAAACTTCAGGGTTCATGCCTAATTTGAGCAATGTTGTAGGAAACATCCCCCCCCCCCCCGGATCTAAGGCCCGAAGCACGTCTCGTACGGATTTGTACAGGAAGCGTCCCCGGAAGCGCGACTCCAAAATTCGGAAGCGTGATTCCGCCTGTTTTGGACACTTCCTGGAAATTCCAGAAATGTCCCTCCGAAGCGCGCTTCATACGCCGCTTCGGAGGGCGAACCATATGGTTCCGTACACAATTCCGGAAAAGCGCAGCGCTGTTTAGAAATTCGATTTTTTTTTTTTTTTTTTTGGTGAGTTTGCATATTGGGGGTGGGTCGACCTTGGGTTAGGGTGAGGAATGAAGAGAATAAATCCCCCATTCATTCCTCATTTTCTCACTTTGAGTTTATGAGAGTTGGGGAAGAGAAGAGAGGAGAGGAGAAGAGAAGAGAGGAGAAAAGAGGAGAGCTTGGAGGAGCGAAGGAGGAGGAGCTAGGAGAAGGAGGAGGAGCTTAGAGCAAGAGCTTGGAGGACTTCATCTACAAGAACTAAAGAGGTAAGTTCAAACCCCAAACTCCCTTATTTTTTTAACATTTTTTTTGTATTTTTCTCCTCCCTCTCCTACTCTTTCCCATTGTTTCTACTTGCTCCTTTACTTGCAGGTTGTCCACCACCTATATCCATATTCCAAGATGGTGTTCTTTTGGCTTATATGTATTATTCCACTCTTGGTTTTAATGATGGCAAGGGGGAGTAAGAATAGAAGGGAAGAAGCACAAGAGGACAGTGGTCCCAATATGAGTGACCCAATGTATGATGAAGAGGAAGGGTTTGAGAGGAAATGGATGATGTTGAACCTGAAGGGGAAACTGAAACACTAGAGGGGAAAGGTGCATTAACACCCTTGTGGAACTATGTGACCAAACTTGATGGGGGAAAGGGTGGTGGAAGCTACAAATTTGTGTGCCCTCATGGTTGTCATGGAGGAAAACCATATAGTGGTTCATATACCCATGTGAGGAGGCATCTTTATGGGGTGCTGGACAGTGATGATAAAAAGGGTCTTGTGGGGATACAAATTTGCCCGGACATTTCATCTGAACAAAGAAGAAAATACATCCAAATAGAGGAGGTTGCACAACAAAAGAACAAGAAACAAAAAACTCATTTTGAATCAAGTGCAACCTCTAAATTTGGTAGTTCATCTCCTCATGGTACTTCTGTAAGCTCTGGAGGTAGAAGAACAATAGGGGATTTCCTTAGTGTTGCTGGGAGGGATGATGTGGATGGAAAGATAATCCGTTTTCTTTGTGCTTGAGGTGTACCATTTAATGTGCTTCGCTCTCCCTATTGGCATGAAATGGTAAAGGCCATCAATGAAGCCCCAAAAGCATACAAGGCCCCCAACTATGAGAAAGCTAGAACAGTGTTATTAGAAAGAGAAAAAGCTAAGGTTCAAAGAGCTTTGACACGTTTTACAAATGAGTGGGTAGATTCTGGGGTATCCATTGTATCAGATGGGTGGACAAATATTAGAAACCAACATTTGATAAATGTTCTTGGTGTTTCTTCTAGTGGTGCAGTATTTATTACATGTCATGACTCATCCTCCATCAGTGCATATGCACAAAACATTGCAGATCTCCTATTGCAGTCAATCAAATATGTTGGTCCGAATAATGTGGTTCAAGTGATTGCAGATAATGCAGCAAATTGTAAGGAAGCAGGAAAAATTATTGAGCATACTCATCCACACATTTTTTGGTATGGGTGCCTAGTTCACACATTGAACCTTTTGATGCATGATATTGTGAAGCACAAATAATGTGGGTGGATTACTGAGCTTTATAGGAGAGGGAAGCAACTCATTAAATTCATCACAGGGCATACAATGGTAAACTACTTCTATGGCACTTACTCCAAGTTGCAGTTGCTTAAACTTGCAAAGACAAGATTTGCCAGTTAACCTCACCTTTAGGCAGCTAGTGAAGGTGAGACAAGCTTTAACTAATTTGGTGTGTGTTGAATCATGGGATGAAATTAACACTGACAAAGATGGTGCTAATGCAGTCAAGGACACTGTTCTTGACATTTACTTTTGGTCACAGGTTAAATATGTTTTGCAATTCACCAAACCAATTTATTACATGATCAAGTTTGGAGATTCAGATCGACCAGTAATTGGGGAGGTGTATGAGAAAATGAATAGCGTGTTGGGTAGATTAAAGACATTGTTGAGCCTATCAACTGGTACAATTATATTCGTGCAGAGGTGGAAAACCGGTGGGAAATGCTAAATGTTCCATTGCATGCATTAGCATATGTTTTGACACCTAAATACTATCATCCATCATGGCTTTCAACACCAACACCTAGGGGGGGAAGCAGGAGAAAACCACACCAAGATCAAGAGGTTCACAAAAAATATATGGCTGCATTGAGTAAATTAATCCCTAATGAGGAGGAGGCTGCATTGGTACGGAGACAGTTGAGCAACTATACACTTAAAACTGGTCCATTTGGGAGCATGCATGCAATTAGAGATCGGGAGACTTTTTCTTCTCTTGAGTGGTGGAACATGCATGGAGGAGCTACTCCACTTCTACAGACTTGGCATTGCGGGTGCTATCACAGGTGGTAAACACTTCTTCTGCAGAGAGATGTTGGAGCTCTTATTCTTTCATCCATAGTGTTAAAAGGAACAGGTTGAGTTTAGACTGGGCAGAGAGCTTGGTTTATGTTCATTACAACTTGTGATTGTTGTCCCATTACTGTGAAGATGCAAATTCTAATAAAGACCTGTTGATTTGGGACAAGAATCCAGAGTAGCCCAATTTGGAGGATGAGTGTTGCGATTAGAGCAATTAGAGGATGCTCTTATCCAGGTATGTCCATTGTGGTATGAATTTTCCTTATAAATCATTTCTCTAATTCATGTTTTTTATTTTTTTGTTAACTAGTGTTTTTTTTTGCTTGAATTTTTTGAGCGATTCCAGGATGATGATGATCGTGTTGATATGCCACCCCCACCCCCATCTGGTCCCTTGGTTGCTAGGTTCCATGGTTCAACACCAACAACAGGGGTTCTTCTTCAAAAATTTCAGTGCCACTGCCACAACTTCCATAGGCACCATCTTCTTCATTGCCACCATATGGAGGCCCGCCACCACGTGGAGGCCCACCACCACGTTCTCTTCATGGTGGAAGTAGGAGAGATTAGTAGATATATTCATAATTTACTACTTTTGTCATAGATTACTCATTAGACTTGTAGGCTTGTGAATTTGAATTTTGAACCTTTTTTGTCTTGCCGGTGATCAAGTGACATATTTTGTAAACATTATTATTTGAATTTTGGACATGACAAATGTTGACAGGTGCTCACTTGCTAGATAAATCATAATATGCTCTTTTATGTTTTATAATATGCTTAAATGTTTTATGTTTTATAATATGCTTAAAAATTTGATGTATGTTTGTAATCGTTAGAATATAAATGGTTGATGTATATACTAGTAACTACAATGGAATCATGGATGCCATATCTATCTTGATTTATGCAAAAATATGCATGTTTTCATGTCTTATACAACTAATTTGGTATTTGGGATGTTTGTTTTGAGTATAAATGCAATATATATATATATATATAGCAGACACTTCGCTTCCTAGATTTTTGGAAAATAACGCTTCCATATCCCCGCTTCCAAAAAACGTCCTCGCTTCGTGCAACATTGAATTTGAGCCATAATTATTGATGTCAGAGTGTGCCTGGTTTCGAGAATCCTGGAAAAAGATAAGAAAAACGAACTGGACGAAAATACCCAAAGCCCTAATATAAGGACTAATGTTTTGGATTAACATAAATGAAGATTCAAACACGAAGGTACATTCATTGTGTAAGGAAGACTTGGAAAAAGCATTAGACCGAAAGACAACTAAGACAATATTTGTGAATGTTGTAATGGGATTTGTGCCACCTTTCTCGCAGGGTACAAGAAAAATGGATGAGGTCATCGATAAAAATCGTTATGCTCAAAAAGTATTATTTATTTACAGGTGGTGGCACTGCTTTGAAAGATTTTGAAGTAGGGAGACAAAGGGGCAGCAACAGAACTTGTCATTGCTTGAGGACAAACAATGTCGGGAAGGGGAACTGTAATGTTCCCGAAAAATTAATTGCTCTGGGAACAAAGTAGCATATCAATCCCGTAGCTATAGTCATCCATAAAGGGGGGAAAACCCCAAAATTCCCGCTATTGTGCGAGTTTTGGGGCAACTGAGAAAAAAACCCATGGTTGGGGTTTTGGGTAAGATTTACTCAATCATTTAAAAAGATGAAACCCCTCAAAAAAATCTATAAATATAAGCGAATTGAATTCATTTTAGGCATTATATGTGGATTAATTTATCTTTGTTTTTCTTGAGCGTGAGGCTTTGAGGGTTTTAATACCCCTTTCCCTTATCAATTTTGGTGGTGAAAGATACCATTCTAATTGATAAACTCTCTTTCATTTTTCTCTTTTTCCTCTCTATTTAGGTACATGGTTTCTCTTTGGACAACGAGTTATGTGGTATTGGTCTTGGTACACGGATACTTGGGAAATTTTGTTGGTCATGGTACAAGAATACCTTTGAGGCAGCGAAGGTTCTATTGGTATCAATTTCCTTACATGAGCAACCGATTTTTAGCCCAATTTTAAGGAATGATGAGAGCTCTAAGTTTTATGAATGTTGGAATTTATCACGAAGGTTGTTGGAACTTTGCTGCAAAGATATTGTCCTAGTTCCATTTTGATCGAATGTAAATTTTAAAAAGATTTCTTTCGAGTCCGATTTAGTAGTTGTGAGGATAGAAGGTTTAGAAATCCGACTAGGAAGAAATTTTTTAAAAATTACATTCGATCGAAATGGAACTAGAACAAGATCTTCGCGGCAAAGTTCCAACAACATTCGTGATAAATTCCAACATTCATAAAACTTAGAGCTCTTATCATTCCTTAAAATTGGGCTAGAAATCAAAACTCTGATCATCCTTTCAAATTTGGCCAAACTTAGAATGCCAGGGTCAAACTTATTCTGCTCCAAACATAAAACTTTGATCATCCTTTAATATTTGGCCAGACTCAATGTTTTAAGATATGTTTGCTACCACAAATAGCCCCATTTTCAAGCAACAACTCAGGCTCTCATTTATGGAATGGCGCATCAATTTACGAATCCTCAATTTCTTCAATAAGCATAAAACTTAACTAGATTTTCATGAAGAATATTTTATGTGGAAAGTGGCCCATTAATTTATAATATCATGAATTTCTCAATAAAAATAAATATTAACTTGTATTTTCATGAAGCTTAACTGGATTTTCATGGCAGATTCTCCAACAAAGAATGTTATCTTAGAAACCCTCCAAAACCCCAATTCTCCGTCCACTGGGATGGAAACTCAAAATACTCTGGAGGCACATCTAAGAGTGGAAAATCCTGTAAAGTCAGTGACACACCACTATTCAGATGAACAAAGTCCCAAAATATTGAAATCTCTTAGCTGCATTCTGCTTCCATTCTGGATGATGAGAACGCCACATCTTCAGAAGGCAGCAAAAATTCTTCTGCAGCGTACCATGTTGTTACCTTCATCTGCTTGTGGAGACGGTCGCACCGCACTGTGGTGGAAACCAGAGAAGCCCATAGCAGCTCCCGTGCCTAATAAATTTTAAATTATTATGGTTTACCCATGCATACATTGTATTGCGGCGTATATCGTATATTTGTACGCGGTGGCAATTAGGCAGAGGCGGAGCACAGGATGTGTTTCGTCGTCAAAATCCATGTATGGTCATGTATGAATGAATCCTTCCGTAGAAATGGTACTGTCACTGTCACGTACTCTTAGCGTAATAAATAACGTATAGCCTTGTTAAATAGGCGCCTAATCAGTCATATATCGCGTATTCAATGTACCCTGAGATGCATTCGAGATAATCTGTTAATACACGAATCTGAAAACTCGTCACTAAATAAAAAAAGGCAATTTGCGTGTTAAAGGGCTATGTCCCGTGCATCTCCGGGTGCATTGAATACGCGATATATGGCTGGTTAGGCGCTGCCCTCAAAATAAGCGTGGGTCCCTGTATAAGCCTTCGAATATTTGTGGAGCCATAACTCCACAAATATTGATAGCAGTAAGAATAGTTAGTTTTGAATCAAAGTCAGGATGTCAACGTAGATATTTGCATAGCTATATTTCTATCTAAATAATTGATTATAGATATACTAAGATTTCATATAATTTGGGTATTGTATAATTTATACTATTGAATTTTTGCAAAGGATTGTGAGAGGAAATTTGAAATTCACTGGACTGTTGAATTTCTTCTGAATTTTTAAATGGCATGGTCTACTCAGATAGAGGAATTGCGCTAACAGTGAAAAATGACAAGAGCCTAGCCAAAAAAGTTTCAAAAAATCTAGCAGTAGCAATGTTTTAATCATGTTTTTGATGGTGGAAATGGATTCAACACCATCAAAAACCTCTGGGGCACCCACAATCTCGAGGTTTGACAGCTACAACCTAGATTTACAAAATTTCTTGCCAGATTTTATCAAAATATTGCCAGAATTTCCATGATTTTCAAAGCAATTTTGCTGACTAATTAAACTACTACTGTCTAAATTAGATTGGAAGCCACAACCATTCCACTTGATTATTGAAATTAGTTATGTTTAATTGATGAATGATTAAATAACATTGATTGATTTACAAAACGACATTAGAAATTTTATTAGCATTAATTATGGTTGAGAAAAAGGAAAATTATGATAGAAACCCTAATTGCTTAAAAACCCTAGAAAAATTGCCCATGAACATTACATATGTGAAGATTCGTAAAAAAATACGTAGGAAATCTTTATATGGACTCTGATTTTGCTAACCATTAGTTTCAACAAACTCTTCATTCCTACCACCTTCAGTTACCATTCCTGATTTATGTGGTTTTACATGGTAAAACTTGAAAGTGAAATTGACAAGGGCTACCGTCGAAGTTTAAATTTTATTTAAACTGTATATTCTTACCACCTTACAGCAGCTATTATTGGAGGTAAGTTTTATTTAATCATGTTTATGTAAAGCTGTTATAATTATTTTATCTCTCGGTTATTATTGGAGGTAAGTTTTATTTAATCATGTTTTTGTAAAGTTGTTATAATTATGTTATCCCTAAAAAATCAAAAAAATTGTCTTAAATTGAATTTTATCAAATTTTTATTATAAAGTGAGTGTTTAAGATTTTCTTAAATATGTAATTTTTAATTTATGTTCTTCTATTTACCTCACTTCCCATATTTAATTTATGTCTTTTAAAAGGTAAAACTTTAAAGTGAAACTCAATGGAATTGGCTATCCTCAAAGGTAAGTTTTATTTAATCATGTTTATGTAAAGTTGTGATATTTTTTTCCTTCAAAATCTAAGAAATTGTCTTAAATCAAATTTCATCAAATCAAATATTTATTATAAAATTTGAGTGTTTAAGATTTTATTAAACATGTAATTTTTAGTTTATTATACCTTAAACAGATTATATTGTAATTTTTTTTGTCAATTAGCTTACCTTTCAAATGATTTTGAAAATTTTAAACAGATTTTATAAAATTTATTAAAGTTTTGAAAAAAAAACGAATATTAAATTTAATATTTTGCAAATTAAATAAATTTTTTAATTTTTAAAATTTGAATTTCTATTTTCTTATTAGAAATGACTAATTTAATAGGCTTATAGATACAATTTGTCATGAATAAAAATTATTTTAAAAATAAAAAATAAAAAAAATATTTATATACCACCGTGTCATAAAAGTACACACATTAGATCTCAATATTTATGGATTTTTTTTTCTAAATAAGTCTAAGATCTATTACTGTAACAAAATGATACAAGGAGGTTGTGGCCTTTGCAGTTCTAAGCCAAGGTTCATGGCATAATGCAGCAAAAACAAAATTAAGTCTGTCCAGAGGTGGGAAACTAGTCCAATCCAAAATAAGTTTGTTGCCTGCGCAGGGGAAACCAGCATATGAACATGGAGTAATATTATATTGACTTCAGTTTCAAGACTAACTATTTTGCTCAAAAATTCAAAAGTAAACCCATAGACTTGGTTGCCAGGAACCTGGAATCTGAAGACGCGTGGTGAATTATGTGCCATTCGATGCTGACGGGTGTTCTTCAATAATGAAACATCTATAGGCATCGAGGTCGTCCTCGTCTTTCTGCAGCGCACCCGTGTCATCCTTCGTCAAATGTTCTTCTCGATTTTGCTCCGCTGCAGAAGGCTTGCCCTGAGCATTATCCCTCTTCTCCATTGCGTTGGTGGGCTCTCCTTCGTCGCTAGATGGCTCCTCTTGGAAGGTGACTATGATGGTAGCTTTGATGAGTGGTCAATTCAGAGAGCAATGGTAGATGAATTAGGCCGAATGGTTGGAATGTTTAGAGCTTGAAGGGATATCATTAGCTGGAATGGCTATTTGCAAAGGCTGGGAGTGGACAACGCGTATGCGGCCTCTATCACTGCGAGTATCAGGATAATGGGCTGAGGCGTAATTTGCCGAGGGGGAAGAGGAGTCTAAGACTATTGAGGGCGTAGAACAGGGCAATCTACCTCTGCTACTACCCCTCTTGCTTCGCATTCGATGGCGCAGTCTGGGCATGATGGCATGGGGATGAAGAGACTGCCTGTGAGAGGTCAGCACTGAGTGGAGCTCTGAGGTGGAAGGCTCAGAAAGCTTAGAATCGAAAGTCAGGTTGCAGATCAAGCTCTGAGAGTAATGGTTGCCCTGTCCAAACTCTATGCAGCAGAGAATGTTGCATCGCCTGCCTGTTGCAGTGCGTGTACTTGGCTCCACTGCAGCCAGGGGGCACTTGCAACTTAGAGGCAGAGGAGTTGAAACAGAGGAGGTGGGTCGAATATTACCTAAGGGCTCCATGATGCAGAGCTGAGGCGTGATGGCGCTGGTGAGTTGATTCGAGTGTCGAATTGAATGGCATTTACTATTGCTGCAAAATAGTTTAATTGCTTTGTGTGCGGGCTTACGGGTGGCCATGTGGCTATGCCACTTGCCGTCCCGTTCCTCTGCCATCAGATCAGTCTTAGCGTACACCCGCATCCAGGAAATATTTATGGATTTTTAATTTCTATGTAAGTGTGTTATTAATTGTTATGGGTTTTATTCAAATCTCCACTAAATGACTATCTATTTTATAACTTCACAGATCTTACTGTCGTCATTTCTTTTAATGTTGTTGTCATGGTTTATTGCACCAGCAACAAAAGCACCACCATATATCCAGAGTTTTGTTAACTATACACAAAAATCTCTATGTGCGTATGAGGGTGAATGCATAAAGATGGGCTACACTTTTGGGTCAAATGCGGAAATTTCAATCCCTGTGTGCGTATGAGGGTGAATGCATGAACAAGGGTTACACTTTTGGGCCAAATGCGGAAATTTCAAAATTTTACTCTTTTTTTGAATTGAAGCCCTTAAAATTCATATAAGCATTATGACTTTTGATTCAGAGTGAAAAAACAATTTGTGGAGAATTATGTTATTGTCGTAATGATATTTTTTGCAAAAAAGAATAGCGTAATATAATATGCCAATTTTCCATTAAATGAAATGTTTGTCCTTGCAAATTTTTACACATCTTAAGAGGTATGTGTGTGTTCACGTAGCATAACTTAGTCTAAAATGTGTAATTTTAATATATAGATATAGATATAGATATCTATATATATATATATATATATATATATATATATATATGAACATGATCTACACAGAGAGAACTAAGTGTTTCATATAAATTTCAATTTTAATGCAAAATTATATTTTTTATTATTTTTGGAAGTTGATAATTTTCAATTGCATTTTGAAGACGTGTGTTTGTGTAATGTTTTTCAGCTATTTAAATAAATTGAAAAACCAAGAGTATCCTTTTTTTAGAACAAAGATAATGTTTTTTTTTTAATTTCATTGTGTATATTTTATGTTATTTATTTTTTATTCGGTCTCTTTAAAACGGTCCAAAAGATTTCAAGAATTATGTTTTAAAAAAATTAGATGAAAAATATCATATGAATTCGAAAATGTCAAACTCATATGCCATTGGATAGATGATTCCTCCATAAATCCAACACGATCAACTCTGCCACCTAAGGACAAATTTTGCCCTAAGTCCACTAGGGTACAAAATGGTGTTGTAGAAAATTTTGCAAAGGAGTGCTAAAATTGTGGATTAGGAGATTAAAAGCGTGATTGAATGCTTAAATTTTAAATTCAAATAGCTAGATTGAACCATTTACGTAAACCCTCGATCGAACCATTTACGTTGTTAAGCAGGGGCTCGATATAATTTTTTTTATGGATCCCACAATTAATTTTACCAAGCTATTGTGGTATTATTTTACTAAAAATGAAAACTCAACTCGATCTAGGTTATGAACAACATTAGAAATTATTTTATGTTATTGTGTCGAGATGCAAATTGTACAGCCCAACATGGGGACAATGTATAAGCATGTATGTTCGTGCTCAAAATATATCTTATCATATACCTTCAACTTGAATAGATCATAAATTTTACCTTCTACACAAGTTTTTATCACATTAAAATTTCAAATATTATTATAGTTTTTGTTATCATATCATGTAGAAAACTTATTAAATTTAACATTAAAATATTAAAAAAATATTATTATTAAATTAAATTATGAAATCTGAGATTAATATTAAATTTATTAATTTTGGATTAATATAATATTAACTTTGATATAATTAAAATTTATTATATTATAATATATACTAGCACAACCACATCAATAAATGTGGTTGATATACGCCATAGATGTCAGCTAAAGAGTGATTAACACACAAAAATTCTTACAAAGTGACTCAATATGTAAATTTTATTTAACCTAATTTTTTTATAAATCTAAAATAATAAAATATAATATTTTTAAAACCCTAAGTGATCATCATTAGGGGAATTTTGAGGTCTAAAGTGGGCCTCTAAAGAAAAATGTACATCCAAAATAAACTTTATAAGAACCAATAAGATTCAAGATGATGATGTCAACCATGGGAGGTGATTCACCATTTTTTGAGTAAAAAAATACAAATATTGAAAAATAATACAAATATTTTTTCAACACGTATTTTTCACTTAACTCCCTAAGGTTTTACTCCAATTTCGAGCGAAAGTACTCATTGGATGCAAAATTTAATTGCTCATCCAAGGAGTACCCATGTTGCATACTTTCGATGGACCCTGCTACACGAAAAATGAGAAATACATGAAAAAATGTGATTGCAACCATGTTTTTTATTTATGTCTCATTTTTCATGTAGAAGGGTCCATCGAAAGTATGCAACATGGGTAATCATTGGATGATGAATCAGATTTTGCATCCAACTAGTGTTTCCGCTCGAAATTTGGGTAAACCCATATGGAGATAAGTTGAAAAAATAGTTTTTCCTTTTTTCCCTCTAAAATTTGATGATGTAATCTGATCTTATTTTATTATTTCCACTATTATTTTATAATTTCCGTACAAGGTTCATTTTAGACCTCAAAATTTCCCTAATGGACCTAGTTACCTAAAGAAATAAAACATAAACAATTTCAATTGGAAAACATGAAGTGGAGCTTGCTCTAACATTAATATTTTGGAAAATTTTAGATGAGATTTACGTGAAAATTTATCAGTTTCCATCCAAGTGAAAGTACAACACACATTTGAAATCTTGCAGTTTAAATATGTATTCTATAAAAAATGAAATTATTGTACAACATCAAAATAATAATAAAATGTATTTAGACATAATATTTTAATTCTATTCAAGTATTTTAAATTTTTTGAAATATATATTTTTATTTAATAATTTAATCCTTAAAATGTTTAGAAATATACTTACATCATCTATTGAATTTAAATAAAAAAACACACATGTTCTTAATATTTAATTTAAAAATTTAATACTAACATAAATTTAATTAAAATTTCAATGTCAATAATCAACTCTTTATGAGATACATAAATATAAATATATAATCATGAGCTAAGTAAGAGTGCCGACGCATTCAAACGAGAGGTGGAGGTTGGTTAAAGCCAGGTGCTAAATTTTGTGAATTTTTTCAATGATTTGTTTGTGGTGTCTTTTTTAAATATGTAGTAAAGAAGTTGTATGGATTGCCTCTACGGTTGTTGTGACTCACTATTAACCAAAGCAAACCATTTGATTCCAATGTGACAAGTGGTGATACAAATGATATTTAAATTAAACATGTTATTCTTTCATTTGAAATTGAAAACCCATTCGAATATTTTTTCATATTATGTCTTGGATGATGTATTAGATGGAGAATATTCTCTTGAAATAAAATGTTGTCCACTCATTCATTTCAAAATCAAAATTCCTCAAGCCCAATTCTAATATAGGCCACGCCTACAACGTAATTAATATATTAATATGTATATTAGTTCCAAATATATATGGGAGGGAAGAACAAAGTTCTAGAGTTGTAGAGGTGGAGACATAGAGGGAGTGACAAGGGAGAGATGGAGATAAAGTGAGGGAGAGATAAGAGGAGTGAAGAAAGAGAAAAGGAGAGGAGAGAGAGAGGGAGAGAAGGGTAAGAGAGAGAGGGGGGACACAGATAGAGAGAGGGAGAGGAGTTGAGAGTGGAGGAGGAAGAGAGGGAGATCTATAGATGGAGTTGGAGGAAAAGATAAGGACAGAATAAGTTCAAAACACACACTCACACACACAGATCTATATATATATATATATATATATATATATATATATATATATATATAGATATAGAGAGAGAGAGAGAGAGAGAGAGAGAGAGAGAGAGAGAGAATGTTTGGGGATGAGATAGAAAGACAAAGAAGGAGAGATGGAGAGAAGGAAGAGAGAGAATTAGAAAGGGAGGGAGATAGTCAAGAGAGTTAGAGGATGAAGAGAGAGAGTGTGTGTGTGTGAGTGACGAGGAGAGACAGAGGGAGGTGGGAGAGAAAGGGAGAGAGATGAAGGAAGAGAGATATAGATGGAGTTTGAGGGGGAGAGAGAAAGAGGTAAGAATAAAGACATATAGAGAGAGAAAGGTGGAGAAAGAGAGGGAGGGAGGAGAGTAGGAGAGAAAAAAAGGGGAGAGAACTGGAAGAGAGAGAGAGAGAGGGAGAGAGGGAGAGGGAAAGGGAGCGAGATACATATATGTGTGTGTGTGTGTGTGGAAAAACAATGTGTATATTTGTAGGGTGATATAGAGAGAGAAAGAAGGAGAGACAAAGGGAGATAGAGATATATATGGAAGGGGGAGAGAGGGAAGAAAAGAGAGATAGATGGAGGGAGGGAGAGAAAGATATATATGAAGAGAGAGAGAGTGTGTGTGTGTTTGGGGGGTGAGATGGAGAGACAAAGGAGGAGAGATGGAGGGAGCTATTGATATAGATGGAGGGGCGAGAGAAAGGGAAGAAAATTGCTTGCATTAGATGTATGTATTTCTATGTAGATGTTGATTTCTAATTCTATTTCATTGTTTGCATTAGATGCATTGATTTCAATGTAGATGTTGATTCCTAATCCTATTTGATTGTTAGCACTAGATGCATTGATTTCAGTGTAGATGTTGATTTCTAATCTTATTTGAGTGTTTGCATTAGATGCATTGATTTCAATGTAGATGTTGATTTCTAATCCTATTTGATTTTTTTCATTAAATGCATTGATTTTAGTGCATATGTTGATTTCTCATTGTAACAACCCCTAGTTGATTTTCCATGTAAACAAATAAAACCAAAGTCACGAGACATATATTCCAAGTTGAATGTTGGGAAAAACTCTTTAATCGGTATCTTCTGTAATTCATTAATGGCTATGGAAATTGGCAAAGGAAAAGGGGCATTAACTGACATTTATTTATGAAAATAAAAGAAAAGAAAGGTGAAGAGACACAATTGTGCATGCTAAGGAAATTAAATGAAAATGAAGGGAAATGAAGAAAATAGAGACCTTAATGATAAAAAGGCTTATGAGGATAAGTTCACAGCTTTTGTTGGTTTAGATTTTGTCAGTTTGAGCTTTTTGTGGGTTGAGTTACTCTGGATCCCTTCGTGGGTTGAGTTACTAGTCCATGGAATTGGGTTGGACAAACGCTCTGGAGACTTGGAAGGTCGTGGGTTGAGTTAGTAGCTCCTAGAGCCATTGATAGCCTGGGTAGAGATTGATCAGTTTGATGTTAGTGATTTCCGGACTGTAGAGGTAGAATCACTGTGGATGAGGGTCAAGGTGGTTTGACCTCTGGAAGCCCTGTTTGGTTTTGTCTTGGTTTATTCCATGAGATCCCACATTCATGCTTGGAATATGGTGCGAGGGTGATTGGCTGAAAGGAGATTTGGTTTAGCCCAATCTATGGTCGGGTGGTACATGGAAGTCCCTGATTTGGTTGGCATTTTCATATGTTAATATAAGACATTTTCCTATAGTGATCAATGAGAATTTGTAGTGATTATGTCGTTTATATCATAGCTGAGTTGTCATGATTTCTGTGTTGGTTATTTGATGGTTACATGATGTATTCTATCTATGGCTCTTGTCATGATTTGTTTAGTAACTGTTATCTAGTGGTTGATGAATATATCGGCTAATAATCGTTGTTGCAACTATGTGGAGAGGGCATAGAGTGTTCTTGGTGATTTTCAAATGAATCTCATATTCTTATAATCAGATATGCATTCATAACCTGTAGTTTATATGTTTTCCATGTGTTTGACAGAAGGTCTATTATGGATTGGGCAGTCTAGGTCAAGTTTTTGATTCGAGATTGAATGTTTAGTTTTATCATCATGTTAATTATGATTCTGGAAAGTATCAGGAAATTTTCGACAGTGATATGGAGGCTAGTTTAAAAAGGTGGCATAGATCTCGGGACCACGTGCTCATACCTAAAGAATTCAGGTCATAACTTCTTGCAGCTAGGCTTATGAGTGCGATTGGAGCCTCATAACTTCATGTAAGCAGTGTCAAGGGTGTGTTTGTGGGTCTAGGTCAGTGAAACAAGGTTCCAGCTTAAGGATTGACCACCTAGGGTGTTTCTTTAGCTCTTGGGTGATCTGTAGTCCCTTTAGAATGTTAGTTTGTGGTTAGTTTGTAGGCCCCACTTCCTTAACTGAATTTGGGAGGTTGATTCATGTCATAGTGACACTCGTCTCATGTTTATCCTGGAAGGCTTGTGAAATTGGGTAAATGTGGGAGGGGTGGTTACACTCATCCTATTTTAAACTAGCGAAATAATTTTAATAGGTCCATAAGCTTCAAAAATTAATGAACATCCATAAACTAAAATAATGAATGTATCAATAAACTATCCATATGAAAATAGATACAAATCACAAATATCACATGAACATCCATAAACTGAAATAATCAACATCCATAAATTGAATTAATGTTCATGTACATCCAGAAATTGTCAATGTATGAAAATATAAAAGCTTTGTATCACATGTAAATGTGCCCTATGAAATCGTTATCGGGAAATCTAGTGTCTATGCAGAGTTGCTA
Source organism: Pinus tabuliformis (assembly GCA_031772625.1). NCBI lineage: Eukaryota > Viridiplantae > Streptophyta > Pinopsida > Pinales > Pinaceae > Pinus > Pinus tabuliformis. The sequence goes on from CM062808.1 coordinate 929,961,477, forward strand.
GTCCCACTAAGACGGGTAGCTATCTTAGAAACAAACAGATTAAAGTTACTCTCGTTTTCCTTTATGAGAAGTAGATAGGAGAAGATCAAAGAATACCAATCTCAATCCTTCGCTCAGTTCTTTGCTTGTTCCTTCTCCTCACCGACCGGTCTTTGCCACTTCTCCCTTGGCCACTCTGCTTCAAAGAGTACCTGTAAAGTCAAAGCAGCATAATACCTTCAAAGTGCAAAGATCTACAATCATAAACAATATAGGACCAGATATATATTGACAACACAAATGCATATAATATCAGACATACAACAATGTGGAGGAAAACTTGAATAGCTTTAATAATATGAAGATTAGAAGAGAGGATTACAACCCATTTTTCTGACCCAGCGTCATCCTCCCAGAATGAAAGCCCTTCTTCACCTCATGAAAAGCTTAGATCACCCAACACTATGATATTCCACCAAGAAACCAACAACACTTCCTTATAAGATACAAAATTCCAGCCTCTGGATCTCTAGGATGAGGGATCCATATATAGATGATTGTAGGGAGGTGAGTCAGTTTCTAGGATTTTGATTAGTGTCTTCTCTCTGATAGTTCTTGGTTCCACTTGGAGATTGATGATCTCTTACTCATCCCTGGGCGAATTCAGAGAGGCAAGTGTCACAGGAGAAGTTTCTGGAAGATTCTATGATCATCCACCTCGCAAACTGTCTCTGCCATTTGTTCATTCTCACCCATCGCACCCTACAAAAGGGATTTTCAGTATGCATCACACCTTTTACACTGGGCAAGTGAGATGCATCGCACCCTTAGCACTGAACAACCTGTATGGTCCAGTTTTGACCAATTCTGAGCAGTTTCCTATGGAGAACTTCTGGGAGATGATGTAATCAGTCGACCTTGTTCCTTTAGGGCATGAAACAACACTTTTAGGGACACAGGAGCCCTTGGTTTATGGACATATATGATTTGAGTTGCAGTGCCCAAAGATGTCTATAACAGTTTCCCCCTAAAGCATGAGGTCGTTAATCTTTTGATGTCAGGTGAAATGCTTTATCATGAGGATCCGAGGTTTTCGAACTGGAAGGCGACCTGTAATAAGATACAATACAGCACATTATCTTCATAATATTTTCATGATCTAACTGAGGCGGGCATTCCCATGCTCAGCTTTATAAATTCATTTTCATGTACATAGGAAAGAAAATTGTCTGTGTAGCAGACTGATGATTCTGGTAGAGCCAACATCCTTTGATTTGGGTGGTCATCTGTGCAGCAATGATGTACATTTGATGTCTTTATTTTCCTGAATATATCGCAGCCCAGATGGATGAAAATAGATCCAGGGTCTTCAAACTCGTCCAATCTTCACCCGAAGTACAAGTCGATCCATGTGAAAAATGTTCTGGAGTCGAACATGGAAAGACATCGCCTGATTACCAGCCAATGATGTAAGTTGTTAACAGGTGCAAGAGGAATCACCGATAATGATGATGACCCTCAAGGTACGGCAGTACAATTCGCGTGGTGTGAGAATGGGACTTGGCGTCGAACACCACACAAAATCTCTCGGTCGAAGGCCATTGATGTAAACATGTCACCGAAAGTGAGAAACTTGCCATTGAGGCATGCAAGCTACAAAGTATTGGGAGGGTTGTTCCTAGGTTGACTTCTTGGATAATGAGCTGATGTCGACAAGAAGTGACCCGTCGTAGGAGGGCTTTAATGAATCCCACGTCTATGACACGAAATGGAGCAAATGACTTTTGGAGGTGAAAACGATCTGATGATACAAGGTTCAGGGTGGCGGTCATGAAAGAATGAAGCGTAAAGGTATTGCAGTGGATGAGACACAAGATGGGCTAGTGAATTCTCTAATTGACTTCTCTTGAACATATCGGTGACACTTGGAATGGATTGGTAGCGTTAACCCCAAAGATGGATGGTACGATGGACCAATGGTAATATGACCAGTGAACGAAATAACCCAACCCGACTCAGACATTGAGTGAAAGTGTCATGTTCAAGAGTGACTTTGTTACCAATAAAGTTTCTTCAAGTTTTCTTCCCAATTTTTCCCCAATCATTGTTGACCAGTACCTTTTTATTTTTATCAAGCTTGAGGAGGATAACATATTCTTGTTCTATAATTTTCCCTTCAGGCAAACCCGTCGCTATGTTTTAACGAGCCTAGCGACAGTGAGACTCGTTCTTGTCTATATGGACAAGTTTGTCACTATTGGTTTTAACGACAAAGATAACTCGGTCCTTTTCAATTTTAGAGAGTTTGAAAGGGATGTAAAGGAAACTCTAATAATCCTTTTTCGTCATATAATCCCTGAAGTCCGAAAAAGTATAAAATAATACGAAAGGGATGAATTTTCGATAATTTTAACGAGCCGAACAAAACAAGCACTCGATCTTTTTGTGTAATAATCCCTCGGGTCCAAAAAGATTAAAATCTAAAGGTTGGATAACACTCTCGGTAGCTTTAATGAGCTGAAGAGGCCAACTGCTCGGCAATCTTTTCATATTTTACGAGTCATACGAAAAGAGCTTAAAGGAGACTCATTTTTTGAGGAACGAGTGATAATTTCGGGTAGTAGCAGATTCCAGGTGAGGTTTGGAATTTTCCAATCACGGCGGTGTCACAAGGATGGCTAATAGGATCACTCTTCGCAGTTGTTCCTCAAAAAGGGGTAAACAATCAAGTGGAGGTGAATGATCGGCTAGAATAGAGTGGAGGTGATGATGAGAACACGACCAAGGCTCAGGAGCTGATGATAATGCATTCACAATGGTTATTTACCGGAGATTGGTTCATTTTTTAATGAGCTTAAACTCTGGGGAAACATTTGCTCATTGCTTAGGTTTAATTTTTAACGAGCTTGAACTTCACATTAAAATTGCTCGTGCCAGTCATATAATGAGGACATCTCATCGATAGATTCCATTTTTATGGAGCTTGCACGTTTCGAAGCTCTGCTTCGTTGCCTCTCGTATGCAAGCTAGGAACGACCAACTACGCTCCTCTACTTAACTACCAAGATCACTACCAAGGTTAGGTAGGAAAACTTTTCCTTTACTTTGCTGGTGCCATTTGGCCCCTGCGAAGACGAACGGTCGATTTGACCACTCACTCGACTTAGGCGGTTGAAGTCAGCGGAACCATAGAGTTAATGTTATGATGGTCGCTTCTCACTCGCACACAAGAGGTTTGCATGCCCCCAAGTATAGCGAAGTAGAGTTTCCAGGTTACCCTTCAAAACATTTGTTCTATCTGGAAAGGCCGACCTTTTAACGGAGGTATCTTATTCTAGTCTAATTCCCTCTTCCTATACGGACGGGCGTCGGACTAGTCATATATCCTTCGCGGAAACCTACCCTATACCTAAATTTTCCCTGCCGAAGCAGACCAGGGTGCATGCCCCCTGGGTTTCAGTCATGTCCCCCGAATTACTCGCGTTCTTCAGGTGGACGGACTAGAGATTGATGAGACATTCCTTGCGTAAAAAGACCATTTAGGGATGGCATTTGACTATTAGCTATGTATGAGCCGGGGAACGAAAGCTGGTCTACGAGCTAGACCACTCGGCCTTCATACGGAAAACACATTAGTCGAAAGAGTGAGGAGACAATGGCTCCCATGCAATAAATATATTCACGCCCAAGGAGTAGATTATAGTTTAGAGGTCCTTGGACTACCATTACATTCATATAAATGGTTTTCCTTCTCAACATTGTAGGCACATTGGGGAGGATCCCTAACAGTCGACTGGTTCCTTGGTCGAAGCCTGTCTTATTTCTCATCTCAGGCAGAAGCGATGGCGAACCAAGCGCTTTCCAAGTAGTTGAGGAAAGGATACTCACAGAAGTCCCTTCATCTATGATGGTACCGACCATGATCATTTTGTAAGCTTGGATAATGATTCGAAATGGTACATTAGTTGGTAAATGGGGTCTGCCTAGTAGATTCCAATCGAAGGAAACAACTAGGTTGCTTGGAGGTGGGACTGAATAGACGGCCGGATATGACTCTGACGAACTTCCTTCCTACGGTAAAGGAATGGGTAGATTTCCCCCATGTTCATCGGAGTCTGTGTTTACGAAAAGAATTTGAACGGTGTCGTTCTCATTCTCTTCGGTGATTGTATCATCTGAAGATGGACCTTCTGAAGACAAAATCGGGTCGACTTCCACCTCACCCTTTTGACTTTCGTCTGGTATGGATTCAGCGGGTTTATCTTCAGCGATAGATGTTTTTACCGACCAAAACGGTGTGTCAGTCGGATTTTCAACTGGTGATGGACTCGGCAAGAGTTTCTAGTATCCAGGAGGAAGTCGTAGCGGTGAAGCAGGACGGTTATCCAAGACTCTTTTAGCTTCATCTAGGAAGGGAAAACGGTGGACGACGTGATCGCCTTCACATAGTTTACAAGGAAATTTACATTTCCTTTTTTGTCCAAATGCTTCGCTTTCACTAGTTGATGGTGTATTTTCAACATGATCTTCAGAGGTTGATGACATCGGATTGTGCAAACAAGGAGACCAATCCCTTAAGATCCGAGGGATGCAAGGACAATCTCGATGATAGTGGTCTCCTTTGCAAATGACACGTGGAGATTTAGGCTTGGATGGTGTAGTGTGTGGATTTTCACTAGACAATGCCTAGTTACCCCTTTTCGCCTTTGGCTCCTCCTTATTCTTCTCTTTCTTCTCTTTCCCCTTCTTCTCCTTCTTAGTTACTTTATTTTTGGCTTTACCAACTTCATCAAGCAAAGAGGAAGGAGGAGAGGGAGAATCGGACGAAGTAGAAGGTTGGGGGTAGCTTTAGTATCATCTAGTTGTTGACTTGATTGTTCAGGAATCACGGTGTTCTGAACAACGGAGGTCGAGAAGAGCCATATTGGCAAGCCAATCGTCAATCCTGGAAGTGACAATGTGGCCATATGAGGTGCACCAACATCTCCCCAAGAGGAGAAAGGACTAGGATTTCCTCCAAGGGGAAATCCTTGGTTGGTGGACTCCATTTTCCTTAACCTAAGACCAACGCGGGAATAGTGATATTGTTCCGATTAAAATAAATTTTAGACGCTTTGACACAACTTGCTTTTTCAATTTTTAAGAGTTGAGAAAAAACAAAAGATGACTTCGCTTTTTCGCCTTCAATTTTTAATGAGCCTGAAGTGACAAATGCTCAGATGGACCTTTTCCTTTAAGGAGTCTGAAAAGGAACAAAAGAGACTACTCTAGAAATCTAGACAGAGGGATTACCAAACCAATCACAAAACTGCAGAATAATTTTTACGGTACGACAGTCAATCTTCCCAAATGTTGTGTTCAGCGCATTGCAATCGATAGGGCGGCAGAAACGGCTTCCTATGGATAAAGGATATAGCCTATTGTGGTCTCCCAATATATACTTGACGGTACGTGGGAGCACAAGTCTGTACTGGTACTTGTCGTCTCAAAGAGGAGGAATCACCCAACCAACAATGAAAGTGACAGTTACCAGGCTTTACGACGCTGGAATATGTCTCTAGCTTAGACTTCTAGATGTTGTGTGTTAGGTTCCAAAGCGTTTTTATGTTCATTGAATTTATTTTATAGTTGATATTTCTTAAGAAATTTTCCTTTCAGGTTCACCGCATGATGTAGATATACAATTCCTAAAATGCAATCTAAGATGATAAACAATCGCTTAATTTTCTTTTTGCAATGAAAATCATAGCTACTAAAGAAAGAGAGATGATATTATTTCAACATAGAGCACACAGCACACACTAGATGCATTGTCCTAAATCAAACCAACAAGCAGTCTAAATGCAAATGCACATGCATGTATTTGTCTTCGTCTTTCTTAATGTGTGAATGACAAGAAGAATGCTAAGTACAAATCTGAATTATCTTTTCAAAGCGACAGTACTAACAAATTTCTCTTCAAAAACGAAAGGAAGATAATGACGACACTTTGTTATTTTGAATTGAAAACTGCTTTTGACACTTGAAAAACTACTCATTCAAATCAAATACAAGAGTAATTGTATAATTGAACATCCAGAACAATAGAATTCTTTTCTTTGACTGAAAACGACACTTGCGACACTTCCAAATCAAAAGACGATAGTTTTATTACGTTACATTTTGTAAAAGAGAACTGTAAATGGTGCACAATACATAAAAACATTCACAATTATTTGTACTATGGAGGTGGAATCGTGCAAAGGAAGGGAGTTTCCATAGTGGTATACTGATCACAGATAGTAAAACTATTGAATAAAGCTGAAGAGAGTGAACACAAAACCAAAATCTGAGAGCAGAAGAGGTCTTATCTGATCAGCACACCTGCAACACAGGGAAAGTGCGATGCAGCGCACCTACTGCACATGGGAGGTGCAATGCATCCAGATTCCCAAGAGGAGAAAGTGCGATGGTCCAGGGACGAGACTTCAACTTGGTTCTTGGTCACAGTTTGCAGCTTAGTTCAGGGATTTAGGCCAAGCTAATGATAGTCAATAAATAGAAATCACAGGGGTTGATCTAATGAGGTTACTAGAGCCACCACTAGGGCAATTAGGATGTTTGCAAATCGATTGTTCAGTTTATAAACAAAACCCGGAGATAGACTGAAGCAGCATTGATCTACTTTGCACTTGCATAGCAAATGCAGTTCGAAGGCTAGCTGGCTTAACTTCAAGCTCCGTCTGTAAGTTTATAAAACAAACAAATATAGACAAGCAAACAATCTATTCGCTCCCCAGTGGAGTCGCCATTTTGTTATCGAGAAATCTATTGTCTATGCAAAGCTGCTAGTCCCACTAAGACGGGTAGCTATCTTAGAAACAAACAGATTAAAGTTACTCTCGTTTTCCTTTATGAGAAGTAGATAGGAGAAGATCAAAGAATACCAACCTCAATCCTTCGCTCAGTTCTTTGCTTGTTCCTTCTCCTCACCGACCGATCTTTGCCGCTTCTCCCTTGGCCACTCCGCTTCAAAGAGTACCTGTAAAGTCAAAGCAGCATAATACCTTCAAAGTGCAAAGATCTACAATCATAAACAATATAGAACCAGATATATATTGACCACACAAATGCATATACTATCAGACATACAAGAATGTGGAGGAAAACTTGAATAGCTTTATTAATATGAAGATTAGAAGAGAGGATTATAACCCATTGTTCTAACCCAGCGTCATCCTCCCAGCATGAAAGCCCTTCTTCACCTCATGAAAAGCTTAGATCACCCAACACTATGATATTCCACCAGGAAACCAACAACACTTCCTTACAAGATACAAAATTCCAGCATCTAGATCTCTGGGATGAGTGATCCATATATAGATGATTGCAGGGAGGTGAGTCAGCTTCTGGGATTTTGATTAGTGTCTTCTCTCTGATAGTTCTTGGTTCCACTTGGAGATTGATGATCTCTTACTCATCCCTGGGCGAATTCAGAGAGGCAAGTGCCATAGTAGAAGTTTCTGGAAAATTCTATGATCATCCACCTCACAAACTGTCTCTGCCATTTGTTCATTCTCACCCATCGCACCCTATAGAAGGGATTTTCAGTATGCATCACACCTTTTACACTAGGCAGGTGATATGCATTGCACCCTTAGCACTGAGCAACCTGTATGGTCCAGTTTTGACCAGTTCTGAGCTATTTCCTGTGGAGAACTTTTGGGAGATGATGTAATCAACCGACCTTGTTCCTTTAGGGCATGAAACAACACTTTTAGGGACTCAGGAGCCCTTGGCTTATGGACATATATGATTTGGGTTGCAGTGCCCAAAAATGTTTATAACAGAAATGGGTCTGAAAATATACAAACTATCCATTATAAGTACCACCAGAACTCCTATGTGAGTTCTATCACGTAAAGTAAGTGTCCATAAGCTGGTACTGTAATATAACACATTCAAATTCAAACCAATTAGATCATAATTTGTACAAAATGAAAAATATCGAAATAAATTATTTTGATCCGCATTTTTAATTACATATATGAATCTACTAACCTTAGTTGAGTCCAAATGTAAGTCAAATAGGATGGGGGTCTGATTAATCTCGGTTTGGTGCTCCCCTTCCTATGGCTCAATGATTGGGGCTTGTATCGATGAACCCACGTCATTAATTCCTTTATTCCCAGCGTCCCACTGATGTGTCCACATAACTGCGACATCAACAACACTTTGCATATAGGCCTGTGTACACAATGGAAAGGACAAATTATAATTAGTCTATGAATTAATTAGCAGATATGCGTAACTTTAAAAAAACGCTGAAATATTAGGAATAAAAAAGTTTAGCACAACTAATGATCCATGTGGTTGTACATAATGACTCTCCCCCACATGAGTGTTATGAGGTGGAGGTGGAGGTGGAGAAGAATCCATGGAAACATGCTCTAGTGGAGGATGGTCTAGTTGATCAACTTCCCCCTCAGATGACCTGATAAGTTCATCCATGTAGTTGGGTTGTGTCTACATGTTACTATGAACTTATTAATATAAATTCAATCTAATACAAACTAGAAATTAATATAAATAATTATGCATAATTTGACAATAAGAGTCGAAATTTTCGTGTATATATATATATATACTTGGTCTGTGTAATGCAGGGCATGCACCCTCCAAGTGTCACAAATGGCATAACGATACATACATGCATATGGCAAAAGTTGGTCAGGGGATAAACTCATGAGAAATGAATTATCATATAAAGTAACTGGTTGATCACAAGGCAATGGTGGTGGTATCATAATATCTCCATGGAATGAAAGAAACACACTAACCAATGATGTATGCATGCTATCTGCAATAGTATCCATGGTCTTAGAACCAAATTGCGACGATGTCAACAATACCACGCTCTAAGACAATATTCGCAAGAATCTCGGAGGTGGTGGTACATGCCCAGGGTCCCTACAAGCCCCTCGCGATCATATGTACATCCCAATTTGGCTCCACAATAATGAGATCTGATATCAGTGTAATTCAGCCTCATATGTAACACGAACTCTGCATATATATGCTTGGAAAATAAACGGTGACCTAGTCATGGTGGGGTAACTACACCCAAGCTCTAATGAATATTTCATAAACAAAAGGGGTTGCATCAACATTCTTAAAATATTTTAGTGGAATCAGACCTTTATGTCTAGCAAGGTGATCCAAAGAGATGTCAAACAATTCCCCATGAATATCAATGTTCTTGGTGGCCTCTTTCACCAACTCCCAAGTATGTGGGTCTCTGACCTCACACCTCCTAATCCTTTATATGGGCTGTAGGAGGTGACTCTATGGGCCCGACCTCTGGTATGTCTCGATCAACCTATTGATTTTATCCAACATCAAAGACAAACTATGCCTAGTAGGTGAACTGACAGGGATGTTACTCAACTCTCGTGTGATCCTAGTATGTTTGACCGTAACATCCTCTAATGTGATATGAGTTGTAGCATCAATTGATCTTTAGCATCGTCCCACGAAGGGATCGATGCTACATTGTGATTCTCAGCTTCGCCTGACTTAGGGTTTGTAAATCATAAACATAATTTAACATATATATTTAACAAACTAGAAGCATAATAACATATACATTAAATTCAAACACATCAGTTGAAGACAATTTCAAGACATAAAGAAATAAAGTTTAAAGAGGATTTAAAAATGCAGGAGATGTACCTAAAATAGGTGAAGAAGGTACACTGGAGTTAGCATGATCATTAGTAGAGATAGAAACACTGTCATTGACACTCTTACTAGCCTCAAAGGCAGGATATATGAGTGGAACATGCACTCTCGGTATAATTATCGAGATGTTTTTAAAAGAATTAATCAACTTAGAATAGAGCCTATTGATCAATTGTGGATTTTTCTAATAGATTCCCTTACTTGTGTTGTGAGTTTCCTGGAGAAGATATGGATTGGGACTTCCTTAAAAGGAATTTTGAATGTTTGGTTCAAATCTCTTTACATGGTGAGTCGAAACCCCCTGATTTTTCCACTCTCCCAACTCTTGTAAATTACGAGACACCACTAATCTCCAAAGCGGAATCTATTGTTCTTTTTTTTCCTTGTCATCCTCCTTTTCTAGTACTAATTTGGGTGCCTCCTTGTGGTAATGTTGAAGTTGGGAAATCTGCAAATCAAATCGTTGATTTGCCTCTTCAACCTTCATCCACTTCCCATGATCTTTATTTGACCAAGGATAATCTGGAATGGCTCATGGAGCATAAGGATAATATTTATCCTTTGATTTCTCAAGATTATACTAACACGCATAATTCCAGACTTGAATCTAATTTGGATTCTTGTCCTCCACTGCCATCTCTTTCTCATAACCCCTTGCCCCTTGATCTGCCTTATTTTCAATTCTCCAATCTAAACAGTGAACATGTGCAAGGTAGCCACTCTTCATAGGAAGAGGAGTAGGAGAGTGAGGATTCTTTTGATCTTTCTTATCTTTTCCAAAACCCTCGTCAAGATTATGTTCTTCCATCCTTGGGTGATTTTGAATCTAATAATCTCAGTGATGAATCAAATGAAGTTAATTTTCTTAATCAATCTGAATTCGTGGAAAACCATCACTCTGGTGATTATTATCCTATTTATGAATTTGATGGCAATTGTCCAAGTGCACTAATCGGTATTTTGGTTTCTCGATAAGATTTGAAAGATTTCAACCTTGAATCAGATTCTGTCCAAGAAGATGTTCTTATCGAAAATCCCTCTTCACCTCACCATCCCTTGTGCTCTCTTGTTTTCTCTTCAAGTTTATCATCTAATGAGTTGGATTTTGAATTGACACAAGGTAGTGAGGTTATCCATGGTGAAGAGGAAGGTGTTGAGGCCTCGAAAATCGCTGCCACAACAAAGGGGAAACAACTCGGTCCGGACCTTAGTGCAGCTCCTTTTCCGTTTGGAATAATGGTTCCGACTGGGGATAATGGGACCAGTTTCCCAAGAACTATAAGTGAATGGGATGGATGAATGACTTATGACATAAGATGGTAATAAGCGGACAGCTAAACTATAAACAAAATGTAATAACTATAATCAGATCCCGGGATTTATCACTTAGCAAAGCGTAGCGTTTGATGATCTGTGCTTTAAGGCAGGCATATAGATGACTCTAACACTTTAAGCATAGATGTTTAAACCATTTAAACATTGCTTTGCATAATTAGTTATGCAGAGCGATTAGAGCGAATTACTACACTTAATCATTCATATCATTGATACATACATGAGTGAAAGAGATAACAAATCACCAAAACATTCAATAGTGAAACGAAATGAAGATTCGCTGTTATATCGCATACATGCATTCAACAATAGCAAAGATAATAACACAGCAATTCATATAATAAGAAAGAACACAGATACAGATAATAGTACCATGTAAGCTGATCGATCAATCCAGTATATTAATCACTATGTCGCAGTCCTTCCTTCCAATCGGAAAGCATTCCAAACAACAGACAGTCGTGCGCAATTGTATAAAACAGCCTTCTAATCAAAATTAAGAACCGTTGGTCGAGTTTCACAAAAAGAATATAGACTGAAGCACAATAGTGCAAACTTCAGCCTTTAAGTCTTATTACAAAATTTTACGACCCTTTCCAAAACAATGAAAGGGTCTATAAATACTATACTAATCTAAATATCTAAACAACTGAAAAAGCTATTAAATTGGCATCAATAAATGTTTTTTCCATCTTTCCTGGTGATCTGGCAGTTGGCGGCAATGCTTCATTCGGTGGGTTCTTTTCCTTTACTCCTTAGCTGACATATCGCCAGCATTGGCTCTACTTCTGGTGGAGTGTTGAGACATGAAGTCAGCTGAGCATCATATGTAGCATCCTGAATGTCGGGGATCAGGCATCCGAGGGCATCCGTTAAACACTTGAGAGCAGACCTTTGAGTATGTGGCTTGACTAGAAAGAGCCAATATGCTTCAGAGGTTAAAGTATTTACTCCGGTAATTAACTTCCTCTGTTCCTCTAAGCCAGGATAACTTGCTTGTTCAAGCATATCTGTTGTTGTTATACTTCCAGGTGTGCACTTGGAGATCATATTTGCCAGATAAAGTGTATCATTGACTAGGTCGGTCATGTTGCTGGCAATTATTTTACACCTGGAAGCCGCCCTTTCTGCTTTCATTACCTGAGTATTCCATTCCGTGAAGAGTATGTCCTTATACGTTTCATGGATTCGGGACAAATTCGCCGCTTTCCCTTCTGGAGTGTCTTGCCACTCAACATATTCGGATATGGCATCTTCGGCCTGATCTAGCTCATTTCTGGCCCTCTCTATTTGCTCACACACTGTTGTCGATATTTCGCATAATGACTCAGCCTTAGCAAGTTGTTGACATAGAAGTCTGATCTGAGACAGTAATGCGCTATTTATTTGAGTTGCCTCTGCTCTGAAATTTTTTACACTCTGTGTGCTCTTGATACCTTCGAGTTGTGTTGATAATTGAGCTATTCGCTCATCTTTCGATTTCATCATCAGCTCATTGGAAGTTTTCAACTGTGACAATGCCTCCGACAATTCTTTTGCCTTCTGCGCTTCACTTTGGTTTATCCTTTGTCTTTCAATTTGCAGTTGCTGGGTTAACAAATTGTTTTCCTGCTGTTGAGCCAGCAACTGCTCTTCCACCTGTGCTGCTTTATTTTTCACTTCAATCACCTCTGCCTGTAATGCATATATTTCATGGTCCTTAGGCTTCAATAGAAGACTTACCTCTGACGCTTTGCCGATAGTTGCTGCGGAATAAGCTCCCGCGAATTGAGACAGTTTAGTTAGATCATCGGAGGGATCTAAATCCTCCTTCCAGACCATATTGCCCGTGACTGTTTGTTCAGGCAAGATAGAAGGTTGATCAAGCCTTCGTCTTTTCTTAGAGCGCTTAATAACGGCTCTATGCTTTGGGCTATAGAAAATATCCAGGGGAGGAATTTCTTCCACCTGGAGAACAATTTGATCGGAAGGGTCCTTATTGATGATCTCAACATCCTGTGAAATGGGTGGGCCCCTGGTTCCTCCTAGAACCTGAGAAGAAGTGGTATCGGGCGCATCACTTGTTTTAGAGGAGCCTGTGTCTTTGGAGCCTTCCTTACCACTGATAATGGAATCGAATTGATTCCATTGTTTAATCAATTCAGGATCGATGGAGGTTTGTTTATGTTGCTCTATATGGGCTTTGCTCCGTTCTTTCTCTTGTTCTAACTTCTGCTGTTCTTCAAGCGCTTTTCGCTGTTGCTCCTCTTGCGTTTTCCGCTGCTGCTCCTCCAATTCCTTTTTCTGCCTATCTGCTAGTTCTTTCTTTAGTCTCTCTTCTTCCTTCTTCTTCCTCTGCTCTTCTTCCCTCTGTGCCTTTTGCTGCCTTTCTATCTGCTCCTTTTTCTGCCTCTCTGCTTGCTCTTTTTTCTGCTTCTCAGCCTGCAGCTTCTTCTGCCTTTCCTCCTGTTGTTTATCCTGTTCTTTAGTTGTAACAGGAGGTGAATGTATCTGTTGCCGACCAGGCTCGCTTGAGGAAGACGCTGGGGTTGTGGATAATAACTCTAGGGGCAGAGTTTGCAACCTCTGCTCCCTAATTTTATTAAACTCTGTCAACGCCTCATCGTTGTATTTCATTATGGCAAGCTGTTTGACTTGGCTTATTGTCTCGGCACCTACGAACAGGTCATCAAACATATCCTCTTGATGATCAACTTTTGTTAATTTTGCTTGTTCTAGGGCAATGTAGGCAGTTTGCTTTGGATCATAGAGTCTGCTTGGGAGAGTGGCCAGGGATAAAGCTTGGAGTTTTGTCGCTTCTTTTTCTGCGTGCTTGTAATTAAGCAGAGTAAAAACCCCAATTCTTAAAGGAAAAGAGGGCCAACCTTTCTTCTTCTCTTCTTTGAGAGTTTGTGTGACACTCTCGGCCATAATCTGGTAGCAGATTTCCCGGGCTAACAGCTTGTCTGGGATATATAAAGGGAGGACATGTGGCCTAGCCTTACTCCCAAAAACTCTGATATAGGAGAAATACTCTTCCCCAAACCAACTCGCTACGGCAGGTAAGTCAAAGGAAGCTTCATAAGAAATTCTGGAAATGGGTCTGTCATAAATAGAATAGTAAATGGGCGCCATGAAACCATTACAAATTTGGTACAAGTGGTCCTTGTAAGAGGACTTCCACAATTTTTGATGGTATAAATGAATGGGTGTTGGATCTTGGGTGGTCCATCTCCAACCGAGGACAGGAAACTCAGAATTAAGACACAGGGTATCCATAATGTAAGCAGAATAATAAAATGGCGGGATTTTCCTTTCGGTGACTATAGTTTTGTTTCTGAATTCACGAACAGCTACGACCAACTTATCAGAAAGAATAGTGGCCCAATCCATGATTATAGCATTGATAGCCGCTTCCATTAAGGGAACCATGTCAATATTGATATTAACGGAGTCATGTAATCCCCACAATCTACACATCATAATCCCCGCATAGCAATAGGGAGAAGCCAAAGAAACGTTGGAGTACTTACCCGAACTTTCATGCTTGTGCTTGGCTGGGTTCTGCCTCCAATCTCGGAGGGGTTCGGATGGTGATTCATTTTCTTTTGCGAATTTCTCCACGAAGGTTCTGTTGTAGACTAGCTCCGGTTCAGGCAGATGATACATTCGCCTCAGGTCATCAGGCTTGAATGACCCGAAAATCCTTCCGTCCCTTGTATGGAAAGTTCTATCAGTGATGGGGATTTCTTCAATTGCCCAGCGCACCACATCTGTGTAAGGGAGAACCTGCTCTCTGGCCGCTATTCTGTGTAAAAAGGAGTCGGCCAAGTCTTTGAGCGTTGCATCAGACTTCCTTAATACATCTACACTAGCCGTTCTCACTGTCACTTTTGGTTGCTCGGCCTCCAACAGATTATATGTGCCCTGCCATGTGGTCCTAGCAAGACCAGTGCACGTAGTGTCCGAGATTAGGCCTTTCTTCGAAATTGAAGCAGCTTGACCTGCAACAGGTGTTGTAGTAGAACCAGAACTCCTCTTATTTTTCTTCCCCATCATGTTCAGGCTTTTCTCAACAAACGAACTCTACACAAGTGCAAGAGAAATCGTAACACGAGGAATAATGAAGACAAAGCATAATTGGAAAGATATATATCACTTGAAGCGTGGCGCTATTAATTTTCAAAAAGTGGCTGCGGATCCAATCACTGGTAAGAGATCGCATATGCATTAATGGTGATTTTAAGGCCTGCTACCCATTAAATGACCTTTACGCTGTTATTCAGTTGAATGACCTCCCAACGCGTGCAACAGATATGATATGCCTTAGACGCAAGTATTCGTTAATCGAAGGGGCAAAGTTATTAAATACGCATGCATTACCTTATCCCTGCATTTAACGGCATTTTGAAATCTGCGCCTTATCAACCGGATTTAAATATAACTTTAAAGCTTAAAACAATCACTTTTTGAAAATGCCGATTACCGATGAACAATGTCGCATCGCATGGGGGAAAGAGTTACACTATCGTTTGAAAGTAGCCCTGGCGAACGCCGATTGCGATATCGCATCAGACTAGCATGTGAACACATTACCAGATGCATATTAAGTGATTTGCCGACTTCCGATAGCGAAATCGCATCGCATCGGGGGAAAGAGTTGAGCGCCTTATGAAAGTGCATGGGATATCTCTGACAGCCGATAGCGATATCGCATCGGGTTGGGGTTTATAACTTAAAGCGTTTTCTCACAAGAGGGAGTGCCAATAGCCGATCGCCGATATAGCGTCGCATCGGGGTATGAGATATGTGCTCTTTTTTGTGTATGCATTGAATACCGCCGATCGCCGATAGCGATATCGCATCGGCAAAGACCGAAGTGTCATTTAAATGCATCTCTCTTGTCATTGCGATATGCGATCTTGCGATCGCTTTATCGCAATAACAAAAGATTGTTTTATTTTGGAAACATTGTTATTCGAAAAAGGCTTCAATTCACAAACACATTTGATTATCATACCTTTTTCGAACAAATTCATTAATACCAATTAATTTTTAAAAGGGACCCATTTCATATGTTAATTGTTTGTAAATACAGATGATATGAAATGGGGGGTTGTTGTAGGGCACAACAATTGGCGATTCGTTGGTAGAACCAGTTATCTCTGAAATTAATATAAACACTCAAGCTTTTCCAAAAATAGAAACTCAATCAGAAGGAGAAATTTCTAATATAACTAGATATTCATGTGTTCTGACTAAAGTGAACTCCATTTCGTTAACTTCGTCCCATTTAGTTTCAAGAAACTAAATACATAATAAGTTTCTAAAACAAGTCTTTATTGGTTTTTAGTGATAAAATAGAAAACTTTCCCAAATCAGTTTTTATAATTAACTCCTTTGTCATAGGTAGAGCCTCTGTTGCCAGCAGACATTTATAGTCTCGACAGGGATACCTTTTAACCATAGTATTGTCTACCTTTCCATTCACATAAGAGTGTGATTAACAGAGTGAATCCATAAAATGTTGTCATATTTTATTTTTTCATCTGTTTTTATTTATAATAAATAAGATAAAAAGCCACTGTCCTGGTTTGGTAGCCAGCTTATGACAATGCCATTCACTGGTAATAATTTAACTGATCAAGCTAGCTCATGATGAGACCCCTTGTCTTGAAATTTCAAGCCATTACCCTGTTTTGGTAGGCAGTATTGGTAATGTCAGTTAAGCTATTTCCCTATGAACATGGTAAGCAGGCTTATGATAAGACCTCTTATCTTTAATCTTTTATATTTTAGAATTACACTCTGAATAATCATAACCTTTAGTGAATGGGGTGAACAATTTTCTCCTTAAGAGCAGATGGATGACAGGTGAAGAGTTGAAGATACTGAAAATGGGTTAGCCTCTATCTTTTAACAGATAACCTTTGGAGACTAGTTTTGGAAACAGAAAATGATTCAGAACTTTTACCTCTTGAGAGGAGTTTTCAAAATTTAGATTATAGTTTCAGAACACAAGGATATCTAATTTCCTAGAAACTATTTCTTTTGATTGAGGGTTCTATTATCTAAAAACAAGTATTTATATTATTTTTGTGAGACAGCTTTCTCAAACACAACAAAAGGTCAATGGAGATACTCTACAGTTTTATTTCCTACCAATCCTACAAACTACGCAAATCTACAAAAGGAGAAGGGGTTACCTTCTCAGTTAAAGAATTTCTTCAGGATCAGGCCATTGACGGGGAGAGAATCTCTCAACCCTGATAAGTCTTGCAATATAAAAGTTGAATGGCCTATCTTTTCACAGATCTGAAATGGTCCAAGCCACATTTTCTGAAATTTGGTATGCTTGCCTTTATCCTCATGGGCCTTGTCCCATTTGAGAACTAAGTCACCAACTTGAAGTTGTTTGGAATCGGATGATGCTGAGTCAAAAGATGCTTTGATGATTTGTTGATGTTTGGCATGAGTGATTCTGGCCTTTTCCCTTTCTTCTTCTAATTTGAGAATTTGGTCATGTCTAAGTTGGATAGAAGAAGACGGAGTCTCTTGAATGAACTGCACTAGGGCTAAAGATGGAAGAACAAGATTTGTAGGCAACACGGCTTCTTTTCCATATACCAGATTGAAAGGAGAGGTCCCTATAGAAGCCTTGTGTGTTATTCTATCAGCCCATAATGCAAAGACCAAATATTTATGCCAGTTTCTATGATTCTGTTCCACAGTTCGCTTAATGATTTTGATGAGGTTCTTATTAGTAGATTCGGCTAAACCGTTTCCCTGGGGATAATAATTGGAAGAATATTTCAGTTTAAACCCCCTTTTAATAGCAAAATCATATATAGCGTTTCCTGAGAAATAAGAAGCATTATCAAAAACAAGAGCGTTTGGAACACCGAACCTGGTAATGATGAATTGGTCAATGAACTCGATGATTGCCTCTGCATTTGCCGCCTTCAGAGGAATAGCCTCTACCCATTTAGTAAAATAATCAGTAGAGGTAAGGATATACCTATGTTGTTTGGAAGATGGTGGAGTAATTTCCCCGATGATATCTAATCCCCATTGTTCGAATGGCTGTTCAATGTTGACAGGTTGAAGAGGGAAAGCTGATTTTCATTGTCTTCCACCAGATGTTTGGCAATTAAGGCATTTTCTTACGTGCTCATGGCAATCTCTAAATAAAGTAGGCCAATAATATCCAGCATGAATAATCTTATGAGCTGTTGTGTCAGCTCCAAAATGTCCCCCAGCTGGTCCATCATGTAGCTCCTGCAAAACCTTTTGGGCTTCAGGTTTCTCAAGACATCTTAACAGGATAGAATCATAATTTTGTTTAAACAATACATCATCAATGAGAGTGAAATTCTTAGCTTTCAACCTAATGGCCCTTTTATTTTTGTAGGATAAATTTAGAGGAGCATAACCGTTCTTCAAATAAAATATCAAATCAGCATATTGAGATTCAGAATCAGTGATACTTATCTGATTGATAGTTTTAATCTGATCATCATCGCTCGATTCGTGAATGTTTGATGCTCCTGCCAATATCCTGCAAAAACCTTGACCCCTAACAATCTTTGCTGGCTTTATTTCTAAGTCATACTCTTGAAGCGTTGTAACCCAATTGTCTCTTTTTTCACCCAATTCTTTCTGAATTAATAGTTGTCTTACCGCTGGGAAAGGAACTATAACTTTCGTATGGGTTTTCAAAAGGAAGGGTCTATAATGTTTGACTGCTTTGAACACAGCAAAGGCTTGTTTCTCCACATCCGAATAATTCAATTCGGCACCTTGAAGATTTGAACTGAAAAATGATATGGGTGCTTCTAAGTTGTTATCCTTCAGTTGTGTGAGTACTGCAGCATATGAAGTGTTGGATGCAATAGTATATAGTGTAAAATGATTAGAAAAATTTGGAGTATTCGAGGCTGGAGCATTGGTTATTGACTGTTTGATAACATCAAAAGCTTGATTTTCTTCTGATCCCCATTTGAAGACTGAATTCTTCTTGATCATTGTCTGCAGTGGTAATACAATCTGTGAAAAATCTGGAACAAATCGTTTGACAAAATTAATCTGACCTAAAAATGACTGCATTGATTTTTTGTTATGTGGGAAAGGGATTTCAGAAATTTCATTAATCCGATCAGGGTCAATATAAATACCATCTTTGGATACTATAAAACCTAAGAGTTTTCCTTGGTCTAGAGCAAAGAAGGACTTTTTTGGGTTTAGAGAAATACCATATCTTTTGCATCTCTGAAAGATCTGATTTAAGTCGTGCAAATGATTATCTCTCTTCTTAGAATACACAGTAATATCGTCTAGATAGACGACTACTGATCGATTAATTAACCCTCTGAAGGCCATGTCCATAGCTCTCTGAAATGTCGCTCCGGCGTTTATAAGACCAAAAGGCATTTTCTGATATGCATAGGTTCCCCATTTTGTTCTGAATGTAGTTTTAAGCTGGTCATCGGGATGTACCAGAACTTGATTGTACCCTGAAAAACCATCTAGAAAAGACATCAATTCAGAACCTGCCACCGATTGGAGAATTTGCTCCATAGTGGGCAATGGGAAGTTGTCTTTTAAGCTCGCTTTGTTTAAATTCCTGAAATCAATACAAATTCGAATGTCGCCATTTTTCTTTCGGACTGGTACCATATTAGAGACCCAGTTTGAATGTCGGACTGGAAAAATAATTTTGGCTTTCAAGAGCTTATTAAGCTCCGACTTAATCTGGCTCTCCAAATTTGGGTGTATTTTTCTTAATTTTTGCTGAATTGGTTTTTTGTCAGGAAGCATAGGAATGGTATGCTGGATAATAGATGTATCATATGTCTTTAAGTCATCATATTTCCAAGCAAAAACCTGTTTGTTTTTCCTCAACAATTTAATAAATGCTTCCTTTTCATTCTGAGATAGTCCTGTTCCTAAATTGATGTTTTGAGGAGACTCGTTGGTTCCTAGATTTATCAATTCAAACCTAAGGGTAGAACTTTGAAGCTTTGTGTTAATTACAGGTTTAAACCTGTCTTTGATATCATAAAGATCTTCTAATTTTACCACTGGTTTGGGGATCGAATTTTCTTTGGGCACTCCTTTCATCTGGGAATCATGATCATCTTCCTCAATAACTTGCTTATCATAAGAATTCTCAGAAGTTAAAAACTGCAAAATATCATCATCATGATTAAATACTCTCCAATTAGTGACATTGTCCGGAATTGAAGGTCTGAAAAGTAATTCTACGGAAAATCTATCAAGGCTGTAGTCTTCAGAAGGTAGAAGCTTTGAAGCGACATTGGCTAGTAAATCTGCGGCTGCATTTTGAGATCGAGGTATAGAAGAAATGTTGAATGCAAGAAAGTGTGAGGTAAGCTCTTGAACGAGCGATTGGTAATGTTTAAGGTGAGTCGAAAGGCAATGAATTGCATTTCTAACCTGTTTGACAATGATTTCCGAATCGCCGAATACCTTTAGATATCGCACCTCCAGGCCGATTGCTTTGTATAACCCTTGGATTAAAGCCTCATATTCGGCTGTATTATTAGTGCACTCGAACTCTAACCTACAAGACAACATTGTCTTTTCTCCTTGCGGACTAACCAATATACATCCAGCTCCTGAACCCTCAGAGGACTTAGAGCCATCAAAATACAGAGACCAAAATAAAGGAATATTAACAAAAGTATCTACAATTTTCTCAGTATCATTAAAACACCTGGACCTATCAGTTTGTGAAAAAATTTCTATTTGAGATGTAAAATGATTAACTGAAAAAGGAGATGGTTGGGCAACAAAGTTGCCAAAGAATGATTCTGCCGAATAGTTCCCCAAAATGTTATTATTGAATGCGACAGGCTGGTTTTCTTGCTCGAATTCAGTAACTGTGTGGGTCATATGCTTCTCACGATCGATCCTTATTTGATTTGGCTTTCCCTTGTAGGGAAGCCACATGTGTGACCAATCTGTAGAAATATACCCGTGCAGTTTTTCGGACCAATCTCTGCTCAATATTAAACCATAAAATTCAGGTATGTCAGCGATTAAGATGTCAATTCTTTGAACAATTCTGGGGTCGGCTGACAACCTGATGGTTACAGAATTAATTTCTCCCACAACCTGCACTTTAGTTCTATCCAACTGTACAATATGAATGGCAGATTTCTGGGGTTCGATGTTCAACTTAGAGCAAACTGAAGCTGGCATTATATTAGATGAGGCCCCTAAATCTATTAAACAGTTGTGTAGGTTTCTATTATAAATCTCATAAGTGAGCAGGAAGGGTGGAGTGTGAGAATTTGATTTATCTCCGATTAAGACTGAATCGGTAATTTCAACCATGCCTGCAGGAGGCTGGCCTGAATCGTTGGCAGCTCTTGCACTGGGAAGGGGGATAGAGGGAACAACATTTAATTCTTTGAGAAGTAACTTTTGCTGATGTTTCAGTTTACTGAGTTCAAACATGGTTATATTTGCCTTGGTTTTCTTCATATCATCAACAATGTTATATTCCATTGAATCGGATACCACTAGAGTCTTGGATGTCGAAGGAGCACTAGAAGTTGTAGGCTGGTTTTGAGGAACTACCACAGGTGACTTCTTTGGGGGAACTTTTTCCTTTGCTGTAGTAGCGCCTGCGCTCCTTTTCTTTGAAGTTGCCTGGGGAAGTTCAGAAGCAATTTTACTTCTTGTAGTAACCGGAAAGGCTTCTTCTTCATTCTCAGTGTCAGAGTTTGGGAGTATAAAATCCCACATTCCATGACATTCAGCTAGTTCTTCTTCATCATCGGTCTGTGAAGGTGTTTCCTCTTCCTCTTCTTCCTGGTCTGAATCGGCGTTAGATATAACATTAGGTGGCTTTGATTCAGTTTTCTTAAAAGTCCTAAATGGTCTTTTGCTTGAAGTTTCGGCCACCTGCTTTTTAATCTCAACCATTTCATTAGACAAAGTTTTAAGGACCTTTTGTAAACCTTCCATGTCATATGGGTCCTTTGGGGTTTTCTTCTTGGAATCTTCTTTAAACGAGACTTTTTTAGCTTTTCTATCTTCTAGAGCAGCTTTCTTTTCAAGAGCATTGATGCGCTTTTCAACTGCAAGTGCTTCTCTCATATTTTCAGCTAAGGTAGGTTTGCCGGCCCTGTCTACAAAGATAGCTATGTTGGCAGGTAGGGCAGTGATGTACCATTCGCTTCGGATTTGCTCACTTGGTTTAGAAGCGGTAGGGATTTTATTCAGTAGTTTATTAAATCTGGCATTAAACTCCTTTATTGGTTCCCTGTGCTCTATTCTCAAATTGGAGAGGTCATTTATTAAAGTTGCTAGGGACCGATCATCTCCATATTTGGTGAGAAACTGCTCTTGGCATGTATTCCAACTGGTAATCGAACCAGAGGGTAAGGAAAAATACCAGGATCCTGTTGATCCTTGTAAAGTGTAAGGGAACAGTCTTACTACGACATCTTGCTCTGTCACTCCTTTTAGGTTAACTGCTAGCATGAAGTTGTTGATGTGTTCTTCAGCTTGGGTTCCATTATCTGGATTAAATTTAGGCAGCCATTTTTTGGGTGCATCTGGTAGATCATGTAATGGTCCAGGCATGTTGACAGCACCCGGTCTAGTCCATGGATCTGCCATTATGCTAGCGACAGTGGTTGTCACTACTGTCGGGGTTCCAGATGTTTGGTGAGGTATTGGAGATGAAGAGTGAATAGGTTGGGATATTGAGGCTCCTGTTCCCTGATGAACAACAATTTGTAATGGAGGGGTGGGTGGTTGACTTTGCAGATGAGGAGATGAAATGGATGATGTGGAAGAAAAATCCCCACTGTCAGATCCTTCAGTATTTTTCTTTGGCTTTTTCCTTTTGGGTAAAGGAAACTCAGTAGGTTCAATACCAAGTTTTTCGCTCTGAAGTCTGGTAAGAGGATGAGTGAGGTTGAACTGCGAAGTCGCACTGCTTTCTGATATCTCAGATTTCTGTGGTGAGATCGAGAAGCTCTGAAGTTTATGGATTAGAGACTGAACTTCAGGAGATTCAAGACTTAGTTGTTCTGGGATATGATGGGATTGAGCAGTGGTGATAGATTCCTCTTCTTCTTGGTTATGGGCTGGCGAACCAGCATGTAATTGAGAAGAACGAGGAGATTTGGAGGGAGAATTACTCTTAGAATGACTTGCCGATTTGGGTCGGCTTGCCATTCACAGTTAGGCCCTCCTTCTAGCGCCAATTTTGTTGAGGCCTCGAAAATCGCTGCCACAACAAAGGGGAAACCACCCGGTCCGGACCTTAGTGCAGCTCCTTTTCCGTTTGGAATAGTGGTTCCGACTGGGGATAATGGGACCAGTTTCCCAAGAACTATAAGTGAATGGGATGGATGAATGACTTATGACATAAGATGGTAATAAGCGGACAGCTAAACTATAAACAAAATGTAATAACTATAATCAGATCCCGGGATTTATCACTTAGCAAAGCGTAGCGTTCGATGATCTGTTCTTTAAGGCAGGCATATAGATGACTCTAACACTTTAAGCATAGATGTTTAAACCATTTAAACATTGCTCTACATAATTAGTTATGCAGAGCGATTAGAGCGAATTACTACACTTAATCATTCATATCATTGATACATACATGAGTGAAAGAGATAACAAATCACCAAAACATTCAATAGTGAAACGAAATGAAGATTCGTTGTTATATCGCATACATGCATTCAACAATAGCAAAGATAATAACACAGCAATTCATATAATAAGAAAGAACACAGATACAGATAATAGTACCATGTAAGCTGATCGATCAATCCAGTATATTAATCACTATGTCGCAGTCCTTCCTTCCAATCGGAAAGCATTCCAAACAACAGACAGTCGTGCGCAATTGTATAAAACAGCCTTCTAATCAAAATTAAGAACCGTTGGTCGAGTTTCACAAAAAGAATATAGACTGAAGCACAATAGTGCAAACTTCAGCCTTTAAGTCTTATTACAAAATTTTACGACCCTTTCCAAAACAATGAAAGGGTCTATAAATACTATACTAATCTAAATATCTAAACAACTGAAAAAGCTATTAAATTGGCATCAATAAATGTTTTTTCCATCTTTCCTGGCGATCTGGCAGTTGGCGGCAATGCTTCATTCGGTGGGTTCTTTTCCTTTACTCCTTAGCTGACATATCGCCAGCATTGGCTCTACTTCTGGTGGAGTGTTGAGACGCGAAGTCAGCTGAGCATCATATGTAGCATCCTGAATGTCGGGGATCAGGCATCCGAGGGCATCCGTTAAACACTTGAGAGCAGACCTTTGAGTATGTGGCTTGACTAGAAAGAGCCAATATGCTTCAGAGGTTAAAGTATTTACTCCGGTAATTAACTTCCTCTGTTCCTCTAAGCCAGGATAACTTGCTTGTTCAAGCATATCTGCTGTTGTTATACTTCCAGGTGTGCACTTGGAGATCATATTTGCCAGATAAAGTGTATCATTGACTAGGTCGGTCATGTTGCTGGCAATTATTTTACACCTGGAAGCCGCCCTTTCTGCTTTCATTACCTGAGTATTCCATTCCGTGAAGAGTATGTCCTTATACGTTTCATGGATTCGGGACAAATTCGCCGCTTTCCCTTCTGGAGTGTCTTGCCACTCAACATATTCGGATATGGCATCTTCGGCCTGATCTAGCTCATTTCTGGCCCTCTCTATTTGCTCACACATTGTTGTCGATATTTCGCATAATGACTCAGCCTTAGCAAGTTGTTGACATAGAAGTCTGATCTGAGACTGTAATGCGCTAT
This sequence comes from Pinus tabuliformis, assembly GCA_031772625.1. Lineage (NCBI taxonomy): Eukaryota > Viridiplantae > Streptophyta > Pinopsida > Pinales > Pinaceae > Pinus > Pinus tabuliformis. The sequence continues at coordinate 929,986,304 of CM062808.1, forward strand.
TTATTTGAGTTGCCTCTGCTCTGAAATTTTTTACACTCTGTGTGCTCTTGATACCTTCGAGCTGTGTTGATAATTGAGCTATTCGCTCATCTTTCGATTTCATCATCAGCTCATTGGAAGTTTTCAACTGTGACAATACCTCCGACAATTCTTTTGCCTTCTGTGCTTCACTTTGGTTTATCCTTTGTCTTTCAATTTGCAGTTGCTGGGTTAACAAATTGTTTTCCTGCTGTTGAGCCAGCAACTGCTCTTCCACCTGTGCTGCTTTATTTTTCGCTTCAATCACCTCTGCCTGTAATGCATATATTTCATGGTCCTTAGTCTTCAACAGAAGACTTACCTCTGACGCTTTGTCGATAGTTGCTGCGGAATAAGCTCCCGCGAATTGAGACAGTTTAGTTAGATCATCGGAGGGATCTAAATCCTCCTTCCAGACCATATTGCCCGTGACTGTTTGCTCAGGCAAGATAGAAGGTTGATCAAGCCTTCGTCTTTTCTTAGAGCGCTTAATAACGGCTCTATGCTTTGGGCTATAGAAAATATCCAGGGGAGGAATTTCTTCCACCTGGAGAACAATTTGATCGGAAGGGTCCTTATTGATGATCTCAACATCCTGTGAAATGGGTGGGCCGCTGGTTCCTCCTAGAACCTGAGAAGAAGTGGTATCGGGCGCATCACTTGTTTTAGAGGAGCCTGTGTCTTTGGAGCCTTCCTTACCACTGATAATGGAATCGAATTGATTCCATTGTTTAATCAATTCAGGATCGATGGAGGTTTGCTTATGTTGCTCTGTATGGGCTTTGCTCCGTTCTTTCTCTTGTTCTAACTTCTGTTGTTCTTCAAGTGCTTTTCGCTGTTGCTCCTCTTGCATTTTCCGCTGCTGCTCCTCCAATTCCTTTTTCTGCCTATCTGCTAGTTCTTTCTTTAGTCTCTCTTCTTCCTTCTTCTTCCTCTGCTCTTCTTCCCTCTGTGCCTTTTGTTGCCTTTCTATCTGCTCCTTTTTCTGCCTCTCTGCTTGCTCTTTTTTCTGCTTCTCAGCCTGCAGCTTCTTCTGCCTTTCCTCCTGTTGTTTATCCTGTTCTTTAGTTGTAACAGGAGGTGAATGTATCTGTTGCCGACCAGGCTCGCTTGAGGAAGACGTTGGGGTTGTGGATAATAACTCTAGGGGCAGAGTTTGCAACCTCTGCTCCCTAAGTTTATTAAACTCTATCAACGCCTCATCGTTGTATTTCATTATGGCAAGCTGTTTGACTTGGCTTATTGTCTCGGCACCTACGAACAGGTCATCAAACATATCCTCTTGATGATCAAATTTTGTTAATTTTGCTTGTTCTAGGGCAATGTAGGCAGTTTGCTTTGGATCATAGAGTCTGCTTGGGAGAGTGGCCAGGGACAAAGCTTGGAGTTTTGTCGCTTCTTTTTCTGCGTGCTTGTAATTAAGCAGAGTAAAAACCCCAATTCTTAAAGGAAAAGAGGGCCAACCTTTCTTCTTCTCTTCTTTGAGAGTTTGTGTGACACTCTCGGCCATAATCTGGTAGCAGATTTCCCGGGCTAACAGCTTGTCTGGGATATATAAAGGGAGGACATGTGGCCTAGCCTTACTCCCAAAAACTCTGATATAGGAGAAATACTCTTCCCCAAACCAACTCGCTACGGCAGGTAAGTCAAAGGAAGCTTCATAAGAAATTCTGGAAATGGGTCTGTCATAAATAGAATAGTAAATGGGCGCCATGAAACCATTACAAATTTGGTACAAGTGGTCCTTGTAAGAGGACTTCCACAATTTCTGATGGTATAAATGAATGGGTGTTGGATCTTGGGTGGTCCATCTCCAACCGAGGACAGGAAACTCAGAATTAAGACACAGGGTATCCATAATGTAAGCAGAATAATAAAATGGCGGGATTTTCCTTTCGGTGACTATAGTTTTGTTTCTGAATTCACGAACAGCTACGACCAACTTATCAGAAAGAATAGTGGCCCAATCCATGATTATAGCATTGATAGCCGCTTCCATTAAGGGAACCATGTCAATATTGATATTAACGGAGTCATGTAATCCCCACAATCTACACATCATAATCCCCGCATAGCAATAGGGAGAAGCCAAAGAAATGTTGGAGTACTTACCCGAACTTTCATGCTTGTGCTTGGCTGGGTTCTTCCTCCAATCTCGGAGGGGTTTGGATGGTGATTCATTTTCTTTTACGAATTTCTCCACGAAGGTTCTGTTGTAGACTAGCTCCGGTTCAGGCAGATGATACATTCGCCTCAGGTCATCAGGCTTGAATGACCCGAAAATCCTTCCGTCCCTTGTATGGAAAGTTCTATCAGTGATGGGGATTTCTTCAATTGCCCAGTGCACCACATCTGTGTAAGGGAGAACTTGCTCTCTGGCTGCTATTCTGTGTAAAAAGGAGTCGGCCAAGTCTTTGAGCGTTGCACCAGACTTCCTTAATACATCTACACTAGCCGTTCTCACTGTCACTTTTGGTTGCTCGGCCTCCAACAGATTATATGTGCCCTGCCATGTGGTCCTAGCAAGACCAGTGCACGTATTGTCCGAGATTAGGCCTTTCTTCGAAATTGAAGCAGCTTGACCTGCAACAGGTGTTGTAGTAGAACCAGAACTCCTCTTATTTTTCTTCCCCATCATGTTCAGGTTTTTCTCAACAAACGAACTCTACACAAGTGCAAGAGAAATCGTAACACGAGGAATAATGAAGACAAAGCATAACTGGAAATATATATATCACTTGAAGCGTGGCGCTATTAATTTTCAAAAAGTGGCTGCGGATCCAATCACTGGTAAGAGATCGCATATGCATTAATGGTGATTTTAAGGCCTGCTACCCATTAAATGACCTTTACACTGTTATTCAGTTGAATGACCTCCCAACGCGTGCAACAGATATGATATGCCTTAGACGCAAGTATTCGTTAATCGAAGGGGCAAAGTTATTAAATATGCATGCATTACCTTATCCCTGCATTTAACGGCATTTTGAAATCTGCGCCTTATCAACCGGATTTAAATATAACTTTAAAGCTTAAAACAATCACTTTTTGAAAATGCCGATTACCGATGAACAATGTCGCATCGCATGGGGGAAAGAGTTACACTATCGTTTGAAAGTAGCCCTGGCGAACGCCGATTGCGATATCGCATCGGACTAGCATGTGAACACATTACCAGATGCATATTAAGTGATTTGCCGACTTCCGATAGCGAAATCGCATCGCATCGGGGGAAAGAGTTGAGCGCCTTATGAAAGTGCATGGGATATCTCCGACGGCCGATAGCGATATCGCATCGGGTCGGGGTTTATAACTTAAAGCGTTTTCTCACAAGAGGCAGTGCCGATAGCCGATCGCCGATATAGCGTCGCATCGGGGTATGAGATATGTGCTCTTTTTTGTGTATGCATTGAATACCGCCGATAGCGATATCGCATCGGCAAAGACCGAAGTGCCGTTTAAATGCATCTCTCTTGTCATTGCGATATGCGATCCTGCGATCGCTTTATCGCAATAACAAAAGATTGTTTTATTTTGGAAACATTGTTATTCGAAAAAGGCTTCAATTCACAAACACATTTGATTATCATACCTTTTTCGAACAAATTCATTAATACCAATTAATTTTTTTTTAAAGGGACCCATTTCATATGTTAATTGTTTGTAAATACAGATGATATGAAATGGGGGGTTGTTGTAGGGCACAACAGAAGGTAAAGAAATCATTTAATATTTATTCCATCCCTTGTCATTTCCAGTTCTACATGAAGAAAATCCTTTTATTTAGGTTACTCATGAGATTCATTCCATCTATTCATCATTGGATTTGCAATTAGAAGAACCTTATGACTTGGGTAATCTATTTGTTGAAGATGTAAGTCCTAATCAAATCATTGATGTAGATGGTCGTTGTTGGCTTGATGGGACTGACCCAGGTTCAGAGTTAATTAGCCAAACAAATCCCTACACTACTGGCCTTTCGGCATCATCCCACAATGTGCGGACTGAAGTCTCACCCGAAGCAATATGGGGGATGTTGGAACCAAATTTGCGCACCCTTGAGATGTCTGAGGTGTCAATTTAGTCCAACTGTGCCTACCTTCATGCAGGTCACTTCGTGCACTGTTCTAACCTGCGAGACCTTCGCGATTTTTTATGATCATATTTCGCACAGCCCTCACTAGGGGATGAGATGCTTTCGCACTACGAAGACAGCGATCTGCGCTATTTCCCCAAGTTACACCGCATATCTTACTTATCTCCTTACAAATGTTAGTTAACTTCGTGTAAACAGATACTTTATCTCACATTCACTTAATCTACACAGTTATGTATGTTCACGCATCATATAAACAACAAAAATGCAATTTATACCCAATATATTTAACGCAGAAAATAGGAAATAATTACACAAAATTGATACAAAAACTTATCTTTATTAATATTCCACTGGTTACAGACTCCACTCGCCCTGCGCACTAAGCTACAGGAGTTCGCGCACTCAGTTGCGGAGTACTAGGCCTCTGTGCACTCAGCTGCAAAGCCTTCTCCTACTCTATGACCCAAAGACTCGACTTTACACTTAGATCTTTTACTATGCTTCTATTCCATGATCATTACTTATGTTATTTACAACTTAGAGCCTCGCTCTATTTATACAATCCCATGGTCCGCGGACTATGAGTAGATATTCTATAGCCAACATTACATTACAAAATTGAGGGCGGACAACCCTATGACACTTTTTCAAACTATGCGCTTTGCGCCCACAAAATGCGAAGTCTTTTCATCGGATTTACATCTTTTGACCAAAATCTAGGCTTTAAGCCCAAAAAATTTCCTTGGGGGATCCAGTGCCTAACAGGCCCCCAACACAAACATCGTGATTCACCCTCAAGTCACTCTACTGGTGCGGAGATCTTTTTGTGAAGACCTCCCAACTCTACCTGGACTGCTGCAACATCGGCAATGCACTTAGTAGGTGCCTGGTGTACTTCCTAGACGCATTGTTCAGAAACTGTTGTAGCTAAACTGCTGCCCTGAATATGTTCCTGTGTACCTTGCATCTGCACGAGCTCTACTTCAATAGAGGTTGTAATGACGAAGGCCTCATTGATCCATGGTTGTACATGTGCCTTCAAGACAGCTTCCTTGTGTCGAGCAGCATCCACCTGCTCCTTGAGCACTTTCAGTTACTGCATTTGCGCGAGCCTCTATGTAAGGGCCACCATCTGCGCGGTCCCTTTTATTTCATCGTACTTCTGTTGCAGCTTGCGCGCCTCTGTTTCTATGCATTGTATGTTCGGGTCCTCCTATAAAGTAGTGAGAACCTCGAATGACTCCTCAAACAGCTTTGTACAGTCCTTCACTGCACTGTTGATCTCCGCTATTCCTGTTGTAATGGCGCTGGCGCATTGTTCCTTCACCTATTGGTGGGGTTGAAGGCTGCACCTTCAATTACAGCTCATCTATCTGAAGGTTCATCTCCAGCTGAACCTTAGCCATCTATTCCTTCACCTCGCGCACCCCTACTGCTAGTTTTTAGATTCGTGCCTCCGTTGGTTCCTCTGCTTGGATGGCTAACTTAGGGATCATCTAGCAGGCTTCCTTAACCACCTACACTAGTTGTTTGTTCTGTGTCATGACCTCGCTATGCTGCAGACTCAATTGTTCAATATTAATTCACTTCTCTCTCATCACCTGGAGCGCGCGACCCTCCCTGGCCCGCAGTTCTGTAGTCACTCTGTCCTGTAGAACATAGAGCATCTCCTGAGGGAGTACAGCCATGTATATTCCAACTCCCTTCAATGCATTGAAAATAGGCCTGTCGGCCTTATTTTCTGTAACTAGTGCTCCTCTGGTAGCACTATAGTGTTGGTAATGCGGGCGCGCAACATTTCCTCAGTCGTGGTCGTGCCTACTACAAGGTTGGTCGACATAGTACCATCCTGAGGAGTGCGCACCTGAAACTCCTGTATTTTTTCCCGGAATACCCCCAACACCATCTGGTTTTCCTCCGTGAACTATTGGAGGGCCTCCGTGGTGATGTCCCTCACCATCTCCCCTATGTCATGGAGATCCCCCTCAGTGAGGGTGATCAGGTCGAAAGAAGTCTTGGAGGCCTTCGACTTCTTCCGCAGCCCCACCTACTCTCTCGGCACTGTCGCTTCAGCTGTGTGGACGTTGTCTGTGGGTCCGTGCCACCTTACTCTATTTTTGTCTCCTATTTAAGCGAAGGCAACTTCTGGCCCTTGCGCTCCTTCTCTGATGCCTTTTTATATTCTTTTGTTGCCTTCGCAGCATCCCGCACCTCTTGCGCCTTCGCTGCTACTACATTCCATTGCTTATCTGCCAATTGCGCCATCCGCAGTTTTGCCTCCTCCCTCTTCATCTACGCGGCAGACTTCTCTACTTCCATCGCGAAGTTGGCTGGAGCATGCCACTCCGGCAACCATGACTCAAGCACAGCAAATATGACATCGTCCACCACCAAGTAAGGTAGCTCATTCCATTTCTTCGTGGGGTCCTTGCACGCCCTGATATACACATGATGAAAGTCTACCTTGAATTCCACGAAGCTCTACAGACTATTATAAACAGTGGGTGATAACCATGGCTTGCGGTTAATCCCCATTCTGATGTTCATCTTCGTGAACACCCAAAATATTTTGTTGTCTCTGATCCTTTGCGCATCTTTAGTTGCCCATAGCGAAGCATACATTGCTACCTCTGGAAGATCCTGCACAATTGTTGGGAACTAGCTATCCTCGAGCAATTCCCAAGCCACCAGCACTACGGACAGCAGAAGCCATGCATAGTGGAAAGTCTTCCCCTACTCTTGTGCCTCGCGATAGTTTTCCAAGAACTCTCTACACAAGTAATCCGCCCAGTTAAGCTGGACGCGCTCTGTGCACTGCACGACAAGTGCAACCACTGGTGCAGGCACCTCATCCACGCGACACTTCCTCATAACTTTCCCAGCCAATATCTGCATCGCGACTCTCAGCGTAGCATTGTTGATACTAGAGATCACATACCCTCTCTTTTTCTTCTCCAGTTTTAACTTCTTCTTGATGGCCTCAACGATGGCCAAATAATCACTTTTACCCTTGGATATGTTCGCTGGATCCTCCCCTTTGCAAGGGAGTCAAGTAATTCTATGGATCAAATGATCCGTGATGGGGATGGGCTCCTCCAGCCACAAACACCCATCATGCACCAGGCAGAGTAGATGCCTGATGACAAAAATAGTTACTGGGGCGTGACGGTAATGCGGCACCCAGAGTAGGTTTAACAACCCTGCTTTCTCTACTCCTCACGACCACTTGTGTAGCTCAAACTCTATGACTCCTGCCAGTGTGTTTTTATTTTGGCGCATTAGCTGCACAGTTGCCAAATGTGGGAATTTCTCATGGTCTGCGAGATCCCAGTCTTCAAATTTTAGAACCAGCACCCGTCCCAAGTGCGCTCCGTAAAAAATTATGTCATCGAGGAGCAACAGAGTCTGCAGAGAGCTCTTTCTCTCATCTAGGTCCTTGGGCACCCTTGCTTTCCCCTTCCACGGAGGAACATATGCAAGCAGCCTGGTCAGAGGATCCACACTCTGGGTTTCCACCTCCATTATTTCGTCCTCCTCTTCTTCTACCAGGATTTCTTCAAGGTCTTCCTCCTCCTCATTGGCTTCCAAATTGATCACCTTCCCCCTTTCTTCCATGGTAAGTTTAGTTCTCAGCAGGTTTCTAGGGGACATGCACACCGATACCATAGGCTACTTGTCTTTCTTGGGTCTCGACGTGCACAACAATTTATGGATTTCTTCGACTATCCCAACACTTTCTGGGGCTTCTCCTATCATCATAGCCTACACGACCTCTTCATCTATCATCTCTCCAATATCCATGGCTTCCTCTGGCGTGGCCATATTGATATTCCACAATTCTCTCAATCGCTTAGGTAAGTGCTCAAACAATGCCTTCGACTTCAAAAAATGGAACAAACGGGGGTTCATGAATCTTTGGGCTCACAGTAGCTCAATTCTCAAATTGGTAAGTTTTGTTTGCTGGGTAGCCCTTTGCAATTTATAGCACCTTTTGAATTTGAATGCGACCGTTCCCCCCACATTCGGTCCTTTAATGCTTCCTTAGCAGCATATTTTCCCAAATCTAGCCCATAAAGTTCGCCTTAAATGCCTGTCACCCACTCCATTTGGTCTCAAACCAAGCATCACATCATGAATATTGACTGTAACGGTCACTTTCCAGCCAACCCGCGTGACAATGCAACTACCCTCACATTGTCGCAGACCCTGTGATACCTCGCTATTGCGCGCAGTCCTGACATCACGCAACTCTTGGGTAGAGTAGTTTATAGTCTCATGCCTCTTTTCAGCTGCATGGAACACTAAGATTATACTTGTTGCAGCTAGTCAGATGGCAGGGACACCTGTATATGGCTTCAAATGACTACCATTTACTTTCCCTAGGAAAAGTTCACCATTTAATTTCACAAACTACACCGCGCCACCATTTTTGATCTCCTTAATAACATACGGTCCCATCCAATGCATTTGGAGCTTCCCGGGAATTTATCAAACTTACTATCGTATAAATTCACCAAATCATTCACCTTAAAGATGCACAACTTGACATGTCGATCATGCTAGGCCTTTTCGCGCTACTTTTGTACCTATTGGTGGAATCCAGCCAAAAACCGTTCTTCTTCAAGCTCCTCCAACTGCGCGAGCCTCTCCTCCAGCGCTCCGCAGTCCACCATACTCGTGAGCACTACTATGCGCAGACTAGGCATGATATACTCCATCGGTATTATGGCTTCCACTCCATAGACCAGCCTAAAAGGCGTCTGTTCCGTCAGTTTCTTGCATGTCATCCTATAGGCCCATAATACTACAAGTACGCGCAGGTCCCAATCACATCGTTGTGCATTGCATACTTTCGTCAGCGCGTTGCATACCCTATTGAATGATTTCGCGTGGATAACCTTCTTCGTGATTGTTCTTCTTACATATAGTCTTTCCAACATGAAGATCCATTTGCATAATTTCCCCCCCAACACATGCTTATTGACCATATCTTTCAGCACATAGTTCATGTGTATCCGCAGAGGTTGTTTTCCATATGCCTATACCCACCTAGCCAGATGTGCACGTGGACTACCAGTCCATTTTATTTGTCTATCAATCGCACTCTAGGCTTCTCAAACCGTGTGCACATCATTCTCCTACATTCGCACCAGTCGTCAAAGTGTCCTTTGTTCTTACCCCACCATCTTGTGGGCATAGCGCATAGTACCCATTACAAGGCCTAGAAGTGTTTCTTTTCCAGCACCTCCCTTTCAAAGTTATACAAGAAGGTATCTACCTCACTTAACCCATCATAAGTATGCAGATCTATCACTTCTATCAATACGCAGTGCAGTGACCTTGTCATCATAGTCGTGTAACTAGTTCTACCATCGCTCTATCTCCTCATCAGAATCCGAAGTACAGGAGCTTCCGCGCTCCCATGAAATCTGCCCATCCACAATGGGATTTACCCAGTCTTGCTCTCACGTTGTTATCTTGTAGATGCAGTCCAAATCATCATCACTTTCATAGTTGTGCACCGGCTCTGTATAGCACGATCCTTCAGCGGGGTCCAAGGGTATAACTATGCGTAGAGACTTCTTCTCAAAAATCATATTGCGCTTCTTCAGATTAATCACCCCATTCATGTCAGTAGCCCAATCAATTCCTAAGAGCGATGGGTAGGGATTGTTGTCATCAACAATCTCTATCACTTCAAATTCTGCTAGCACGCTCGCTCCCTCAATATCCACAGTGATTCCCTGCAATCGCCCGATGGGTGTTATTTTTTGTTGGTTCACCATTCGTAGCTGAATAGGAGACCACTACAGTGTAGGTCTCCCCATTTGCTCCCATGTCTGCTTCAGCACAACATTCACATCCGATCCTAAATCAAAAATTACTTGGTCCATCTCATATTCTCATATATGCACAGTTAGCCTCATTTCTCTTCTCGTTCTTGTCTTATGCTTTCCAATCTTCCAGACTACGTGCAGTTCTCCTGGTGCGGTCCTAGCGCATCTGTTAATGAGTTCCTATAATCCTTTTACAACCTTACTGTCGTGCAGTAACTTCATTCATGTTTCCAGGAACGTCGTAAGCATAGATGGGTCCATCTCCGGCTTCAGTGTATCTTTGCTTTCTGAAGTGGAGGCATCAGTAAAGCTCTTTTTAGCTTCCATGAAGGTTTCCTGAGCGCGCTCCAAATCAAATGCAGCTTCTTTCATCAGCGCTGTGCGAACCCAAGTGCTATCTTCTAGCTATTTGCCTTTGTCATCTCCTCCCACGATTCCACTTCGAAGCACAATGTTCACATTTGGATCTTCCTCGCGCAACTCAAACCTCATCATCTACAGGTTCTGAGTTGGGGGAGGTCCTAGCACTCCTTTGTCACAAATCCTAGCTATCAATGTAGGATAATCTTCCGTCTCGTGATCAAACAAGGTACAATATAGACACGACAGATGCATTGGGTTAGTACAATCGCGGGCATAATTTCTTGGCCCTCCACAATTATAGCATATCAGTTTTCCACGACCTCTTCCAGGTCCTCCTCCGCCTCGGCCTCATCCGTGCCCCTAAAATCCTGTTCACGCCACTCCTACGTTATGGCGAGATCTTCGTGAGCTCTTCCTTGTCCCCTCACAGAGGTGAAATCAAAAGGCTATTTTCCGGTCCCTTACTTCCTTCGTTCCTGTAAGTTTTTCCACTTCGCATAGCTCCCAACATCAAGGTAATTGCATAACCCTCTTTTCACACAATAACATTTTAATCCAAGCATTCGAAGACTTTATGTACTTACCTCGCAGTCCTTTGAGAAAGCGTCACTCTACCTCGCTATAGCTGACTGAAGTGACAACCGCGAACTCAGTAATGAATCCTCCTATAATTCGATCGGGTTAGTGATCAACGGCATGCGCAATCTTATCCTCCGATGATTCCAACCTTCACACTAACTCTGGGGTCCATACAATAGGACCATCAATCTTCCACCTCTTGGCTATTTGTTAGCTTCGTGATCCACTCGTACAGCTCAATAGGGAAAGACGCGAAGAATATTTCGTGAATCTCTGTGTACAAGTAGCAGTCTAACCACTCTTCTTTTGAAAGTCATGAATTCCTGTTCTCTTGTGCTGCGAACTGATGGATTCTTTTGTCCAACCAGCCTTCAATTTCCTTCTAAGTTGGATTCCAATGCTACGACATCAGACATATCTATGCATATTTTGGTCCCGGCAATGGAATCATTTGTTGGCTTGATGGGGCCTAACCTAGGTTCAGAGTTAATTAGCCAAACAAATCCCTACATTACTGGTCCTTTCGGCATTAGCCCACGGTGCACGGACTGAAGTCTCACCCGAAGCAGTATGGGGGGATGTTGGAACCAAGTTTCTGCACCCTTGAGATGTCTGAGGTGTCAATTTAGTCCAACTATGCCTACCTTCGCGCAGGTCACTTCGCGCACTGTTCTAACCTGCGAGACCTTCGCGATCTATTATGATCATCTTTTGCACAACCATCACCAGGGGTTGAGATGCTTTTGCGCTACTAAGGTAGCTATCTGCGCTATTTCCCCAAGTTACACTATGTATCTTACTTATCTCCTTACGAATGTTAGTTAACTTTGCATAAACAAATACTTTATCTTACATTCACTTAATCTACACAATTATGTATGTTTGCGCATCATATAAACAACATAAATGCAATTTATACCCAATATATTCAACACAGAAAACAGGAAATAATTACACAGAATTGATACGAAAACTTCTCTTTATTAATACTCCACTGGTTACAGACTCGACTTGCCCTGCGCACTCAGCTGCAGGGGTCCGCGCGCTCAGCTGCGAACTACTAGGCCTCTGCACACTCAGCTGCAAAGCCTTCTCCTAGACTTTACTTTACACTTAGATCTTCTGTTATGCTTCTATTCCATGATCATTGCTTGTGTTATTTACAACTTGGAGCCTCGCTCTATTTATACAATCCCATGGTCCACAAACCATGGGTAGATCTTCTATAGATGACATTACATTACAAAATTGAGGGTGAAAAACCCTTTGAACCCACAAAATGCAGAGTCTTTTCATCGATTTACATATTTTGACCAAAATCTGGGCTTTAAACCCCAAAACTTTCCTTGGGGGATCCCACGCCCAACAACTGCCACTTAGATAGTAGTAATTCAGTTGAAATTATTGATGGTAGTTGTCCACATACCATGCATGATTTAATCCAATATTCGGTATGTTATTCTACAATATATGAAAGTTACAGGACTTGTCAGGAAGTTGAGACACTTCAAATCTCATTGATGGGTATGTCAGGTTCTCACGACTCTAGTAAGATCCCACAACTAAGTCAAATCTGGAGTTTCTTGCACAGTTCTTTCATTTGCATGGTTTCATTGGATGTAAACTCCTTCTTGAAATTCATATGGTATTTCAGATATAATTCTTCTAAATTTCAAGGTTTGGTTCCCGATTGGATTGAAAGTCCCTTTTCAGTTGATTCATCTTCATGAAAATCTCTTGTATCAAACTCAGGTGTGGAATGTATACCTTTTATGGATGATTGAAGCTGTGAATCTAATCGTTCTAAATATTATCATTGGACGAAGGATTCATGTCTATCAGATTCTATTGAAAGTGATCTACTCCTAATCCTTCTTGTGAATATTCTGATACTAATTATTTTCTTCATGGCACAAGATATCCTCTTCAGTGTCAATGAATGCTTGTGTTATTTGTTGAATCAAGTTCCTCTTTTTCATCCACTACATCTTGACTGGTGTCATGTATTTGTTATACTAGCATTCCTTTTCAATTCTTTCAATGGTTATGATGCTAGTATGGTTTGTAACCAGTCATGAGGAAATGGTTTGTTACATTCAACATGTGAGGAAGATGATTATTTTGTTCAAAGCACTTGTAAAGTTGTTCAAACTTATCTATCTTTGTTGTTTGTTGATCAGAGCATTATGCCTTAATTAATCTATCTGGTCATGATAATTGTCATGCAATTTTTCATTTTCCCACTAGCATATCTCATGACAATTGTTTTACATCAATTGGCCCTTATGATTTGGCATCTCAATATTTAGATACTTGTCAGGTAGTTGAGGCACTTTACCCTTTGTTGATGGTTATTTCAGGACCTCACTACCTTACAAGACTCTCATCCTGATTCCATACTATTAATTGGAAGTTCACCCTTTCATGGATTTTAGGACTTTCAAGAGGATTGTTATGAATTTCATGATATGATTTATGATCAGTTAGAAGCATCTTACCTAGCAAGCCCTTATGCTAATAACAAATTTCTATCTCTCTTGAGGTTTTCTAACCAAGACAACACAAATGTAAGTGTTTTCAAAAGGAGTTGTAGAGGTTTGTGTGATTCCTATTATTATCGAAAAGGTAAGGTTGCAAGTTGGGTAAAGTCACGTGTTATGACCCATGTTTCTTCTTGTAGGTAGGACTTTCAATGTTTTTGTGCAATATGTTAAGGTTTCTATCTTTTCTATTGCACATTATTATATATCAGTTGTAATTGTTCTCATCTTTGTGTTTTCGGGTTGGGACCTATTACATCGGCTTCATTTAAAATATCATTACACTTAGCCCTAACCTTCTAGTTGGTTAGATTAGGAGTAGGTTTAGTTGCATTTAGTTTCCCTTGCATTGCATCCATCCTTTGTCCTGCTCTCTATCTAGTCTTTGCATTTGTTTTGTTTCTTGTTATTTGTTATGCATGCTTATTTTACATGTTAGTTTTATTTGCTTTATTATATCTCTTCTTTCATGTTTGCTTAATAATACTTTGCATGAAAGATGCTCTCGTTTGGCTCAAAAAACAATGTGGCAAAACTTGAAAAGGGTAACTGTGATGACAAACAATGCTTGGGTAATATGCTACCTCTTCTCTATTCTGGGTCTACATATCTTTAAAGTCAATGATGTCTGAATGGAAAATATTATCAACTCGGATGGAAAGCCTTTGGTCAAACTATAAAGTCTGTATCTGTTCTAGGATCCTCATTCCTCAACTCAACATTGTAATTAAATATTTTTTTTCTTGTTGACACAATTGAGTAGAGAAAGGTAAGGGGGAAATCAATTAGTGAGCAAACCTATATTAGAGGTAAAATTATGCTTCTCTGAAGGGACAACCTCTCTTGCTCTCAATAAGTCGGATCCCTCTTCCACCCCTGTAAATAAATAAGTGCCTAGGCATAGTTCTGTAAATAAAATAAATAAAGGGTGAAAGAAGAGAAAGGATTCCTACATAGAGAGGTGAAGCAAGCAAATTCGTCAGGGTACTATTTAGGCTCATTGGAAGTGAAGTTTCCTATAGTGACTCTATCAGGGTACTGTCTAGGCTTGTTGGCAGTGGAGCTACACCAAATATGAAAACTCATACTCTGATTATCTTAAACTCACAGTTATATATTACCCTTTCATAGATCGAAACAATTGTGATTTGACAAGCCTTGATATGTGTTTAACCGAGTAAGGGAATGGAGGGACTATATCTCTAACCAAGATAAGTGGGGAAGCTAAGGTAATCCACAAGATAAATAAACTAAAAGACAGTGACCTTGCACTTTGAGAATTAAACGTAGACAGAGAAGTTGGATTTCTACAAGTGTTTTGCCAAGTGTTGATGCTTTGTTCAACACCCTCCAAAATTTTCCTCCCATTTTAAATTTTGAGTCAACTGCACTTCCCTTAACATATTCTCTCCCATTGAGCGCATAGCATAGTCTTGAAGGTTGAAGCCTTCACCCTTCCCTCTTCCCATTATGCTCTACACTCAAGTTTCTTCCTTAACAAGTCTCCCTCGATGAATGGCGCAATCTGAAGAGACAGTGATCCTTTGACAACTAAAATTGTGCTTTCTTAAGGCCTCGTCTTTCTCTTTCTGCAGATAGTGCAGTTTGAAGCTTAAATCCTTCATCATTCCCTCTTCCCGTTCCCCCTTGCACTAACACTTGCCTAAGCCTCTCTTCTTCAACACATGGCATGGTAGGAAGGTTGAAGGAAGCATCCTAGTAGCCCTTATCCAATCAAACTAGGCTTTCAAATTCTTCTTCTCTTTTCTTCATAGTGCATGGCACAGTCTGGAGCAACAAGCTCCCCACCTTCCTCCTTCAACTCCCCACTGCGTTGGACCAAGGAGAGCTCCTCTTCATAGTGCATGGCTAATATGAAAATGGAGGAATCTCCTCATATCAAAAACTGACCGTCATCTTACACTTTTCAGGTTAACAAAATGGGTATTTAAAAGTAAAACAAGTTCCACTACCTCTTCTAGAAGGTGAGTTAAGTTTTCACATGAACTTAAAAGAGAAACAAATTCACACACAACTCAAGATGATAAACATGAAGAGAAGAAACCAGCATTTGATAATGGAGTTCACCCCTCATGGGCTACGTCTCTGGGCCTACTCCAATTGATCTGGTGGATAAAAAATATGCTCAAAAATGAAAGTTATCAGAATGGATTGAAACCAGAATGAACGTGTATATCTTGTCATTTTGAATCTGGCACAATTTGTTTCATGAAAAACGGACATCATATGCTCCCAGAAAAGCGTTCTGGTCATTTTGGGAAACAATTAAAATTTCAAAAAGGTAGTTAGAGGATTGCCCAGTCAGTAGTTTGTATAGTTGAATAGGCCTACTAACATGATAGGTTGACTGGGCTCCATCGACTAATGATAGCTTGACACTTTTCAGATTTCGAATGGCTGGGAAATGGGTTAATTTTATTGGTTTTGAGGTTGGTGAAGTGGACAACCAGAGGCTGCCACGTATGACCCTGGTGGCCACTACAATTTGTTAAAGGCAAAATTGCACCTCTGCAATTTTCAAACTGGTGACCGTTCAAATCAACCAAATCTCACACCAACATGCCATGAATGTTTCTTGTTTAATGTTCTCAACAAAACAAATTTTAACTTTATGTTGGCACATTTATTTGGGGAGGGAGCCAACATTAAGCTTCAACCCCGAGTTTCATGGGGTTAATGTGACCAGGCCCACGGAGGTAAGGGGCTAAATGAAGAGGGTCCAGCCCACGGGTTCCAGCCCACGGGTTCCAGCCCATAGGGGCCAGCCCCAGGTTTTATGCAGCAACCACATGACCGAGGGCGCACGCAGGCAGACAAAGCCCCCAAAACTCGACCCCTGACATGGCCGCATGGGCACCATGTGACTAAGATTTTCGGAATAAGGGGCTAATGGCAAATTTAATGAGCCCACAAATTGTGCTCGTAGATTAGCCAAATTGGCACTCCGTTAGTGATTTTCGGGGCGGATTTGTAGGATGGTTTGCAGACAAGTGTGATTTGTAGAACAAATAGCAGAAAAACTTGGGAGGATCATAACTTTCTCAGTTTTTGATATTTTTTGTAGCAGAAAGAGGCTAGAAAAGGGTTTTTGACAGCTCTGAAGTCATTGGAGCTATTTTTGAATCCATTTGAGCACTATAGCTTGGTGTAAACACCATTTTATGAGCATAATGAAAGAGGCCCCACCATTGGAAGTTGAACAAGGAGATGTAGCCCAGGAGGGGTGAACTCCTTCATCATTTTGTTGCATTGTGTTTTCTATTATGGTGATGTTATCGGCTATTTTATGCAAAAAATTAACTTTTAATTCATGTTTATGTGTTTTTGAATTTAACATAAGAGGTTTAAAAGACCCTATTTAATCACTTGCAATTTTTCATAAACCTCGAGCAGTTTCATATACAGATCATTTTGGTATCAGAGCTTAGGTTCTTTGTTTTTGTGAGGGTTTAATTTGTTTGCAAGTGTTTCTTATGCTTACAAGGTTGAAACTCAAAAGAGGAGAAGGAAAGCTTGTGGTTGCAGGTCCTCAAGTTGGGAAAATGACAAGGAGAGGACATTTGCCACAAACTCTACCACAAATTTCACCTCAAATTGTACCTGGAGCTTCAACAAGAATGTCACATGAAGGAGGGCCTAATATGTCAGAGGATGAGAAGGCTTTCAGAAGAGAATTCTTTTACATGACCCAAATGGTGAAAGTTTTCTATGAAAAGAGAAACACAATATTGCAAGGTGAGAGCTCCAAGCCTCCAAAGGGAGAGGGTTTTTCAAGAGGAAAAGGAGGAGATGAGGACAAAACTCCAAAAGGGAATGGTGACAAACCACCTTTGACACCACCATTCTCTTCACCTCCATCCTCACCACCATCTTCACCATCTTCATCTTCCACAACAACCCCTTCACAAACACCTCCACATTCTCCAAAGGGACATGGTAAAACTCCATTTTTAAAACTTGACATAAAATTTGATTTTCCTATGTATGATGGAGAGATAAAGTCTAAAAGACTAGATAATTGGGTACGTTAGCTTGAAGTGTATTACAGGATACAAAGGATCAAGGATGATGACACCAAGATTCAACTTGCCTCATTAAGGTTGGAAAGTGCAACTCTTATTTGGTGGGAAGCCAAAACACAAGAGGACATGAAAAAGCATGGTAAGGTCTTAACCTCTTGGAATAATTTTGTTGCTGCATTGAGAAGATAATTTTATCCTTTAGCATACATGCAAAAATCTATAATGGATTGGCAAAATTTTAGGCAAGGAAAAGGACAAAGTGTACAAAACTATACTCAAGAGTTTAGGAGAAGAGCACTAATATTGGGTGTAGATTTGACATCTCAAGAAACTTTGTTAAAATATATTGGAGGTTTACATAGTTACCTAAGACACACTATTCTCATGTTTAATCCCACAAATTTAGATGAATTTTGTGTACAAGTCACACATCTAGAAGCAAGAGGGAAAAATATTTCTGATGAGAAAAGTGAGGATTCCTTTGAATCTGGAGAAAAGGGAAAAGGTAAGTTTAAGGGAAAAGGGAAGAAGAATGCTTCCATTAAGATGGAGAAAGAAAAACTCACATGCAAACACTGTTTGAAAGATGGCCATGATGAAGACCATTGTTGGAAACTTCATCCAGAGATGAGACCCAACAAACTTAAAAACAAGGAGAAGGAGAAAACAATAGCAATTATGGAACATGACTTAGGTTCTAATTCACGAGATGAAACAAAGATTACAACAATGGGTTTGAAAGGTATTAACATAGAAATAACTAGTTCTTCAAGTTGTTCCAATGATACTCAAAATGATGAAACAAGAATTGAACTTTTCCACATTAGAGTTGTTTCAAAGCATACCAAAATTGACACACTATTTGATAGCGGGACACAAGAAAATCTGATTTTGAAGACTTAGTCAAGAAGTTAAATCTAGAAACCATTCCACATCCAAGACCTTAGCCTTTAGGTTGGATATGTAAGAATGCAAATTTGCAGGCGACAAGCAGGTGAATCCTTAGATTTGTAATCACTACAAACTTTCTTGATGAAGTTGAACTTGATGTAGTTCTGCTTGAGATTTCTGGTATTGTTTTGGGAAGCCCATATCTTTATGATAGCAGAGCAATATTTCATCGCCATGAGAATAAGTATCACTTATTCAAGAATGGGATTGAGTACATAATTAGAGCACATCGTAAGAAGATTTGTGTGTCTCTTATGCATGCTGGACAAATGAAGAGAATTGTGAATGCATGTCAAAAATTTTATGTTAATGTTCAAGAATCAAGATGTTGTGAATGAGGCCTTTCAAGGAAATGCATCAAATGAAAAATATGATTTCATTGAGGTTTCTAATTGTTGTGATAATTTGTTTTAGGGATCTAATATGTTGCCTCCTAAAATAGGTAAACAAGATGAGGAAAAATTGCAGCAGCATACATCATGGTTGAACAATGATGGGAACAAGATGTCAGCACTAAAGAGTACAAAGGTCAAAGAGCAAGTGCCAAAGAAATTTGACAAAGAGGCCATTGGTTCCAAAATTTCTTGTTGTGGGTTTCAAAGAGTGTTTTCTTTGAAAATAGATGGTGCATGGCGATGGCAATCACATTTGGTCAAGAGTCAAGCCAAGTGCAAAGCAAGACAAGTTAAGCATCATCTTGTTGATAATGTAAAAGGTGAGAAGAATTTCAAGTTGTTTAAGTTTCCTTTGATTAAGGACTAGGGATTAAATATGTTTGTTCCTTCACGGACAGTGTGTTGTTCTACAAATTCTGGGAAATCGCACAAGGTGGTATCTACAACAGCAAGACAGGGTCTCCAGAATCAAGGAAAAAGATCAGCTTTCATGAAAAGATCAAACTATTGAATTCAGGAAAATTCCAGTGGGTTGAGATTAGAAGGGTGAGGGGGTCGTACCATCATCTAATTGTTCAGTAATAAAGAGATTTTTGGGTCCAAAAGCATCCAATGGGGAGGAGTGATCCGGTGGATAAAAAATATGCTCAAAAATGAAAATTGTCATAATGGCTTGAAACTAGAAAAATGCGTACATATCATTGTTCTGAATCCGGAACAATTCGTTTCATAGAAAATGGACGTTGTATGCTCCCAGAAACGCGTTTTGATCGTTTTGGGAAAAAAACTAAAATTTCAAAAAGACAGTTGTAGGATTGCCCAGTCAGTAGTCCGTACATCTGATTGGGCATGCTGACATGGAAGATTAATTGTGCTACATCAGCTAATGACAGCTTGACAGTTGGCAGATTTCCATTGGCTACGAAATGGGTTAATTTTATTGGTTTTGAGGTTGGTGAAGTGGACCAACCAGAGGATGCCACATGGCACCCTGGTGGCCACTAAAATTTGTTAAAGGTGGAATTTCACCTCCACAAGTTTCAAATTGGTAACCTCATTCAAATCAACCAAAGCTCACACCAACATGCCATGAATGTTTCTTGTTTAATGTTGTGAACAAAACAAATTTTAACTTTATGTTGGCGCATTTATTTGGGGAGGAAGCCAGTGTTAAGCTCCAGCCTGAGTTGCATGGGGTTAATGTGACCAGGTGTGTAGTGGTAAGGGGCTAACCGGAGAGGGCTTAGCCTACGGGGGCCAGCCCTAAGTTCTATGCAGCAACCACATGGCCGAGGGCGAGCACAAGCAGACATAGCCCCGAAAACTCGCCCCCCAAAGTGGTCGCATGGGCGCCACGTGACCGAGATTTTTGGAATAAGGGGCTAATGGCAAACTTAATGAGGCCACAAATTGTGATAGTGGATTAGCCAAATTGTCACTCCATTAGTGATTTTTGGGGTCGATTTGTAGGATGGTTTGCAAACAAGAGCAATTTGTAGAACGAATAGCAGAAAAACTTGGGAAGATCATAACTTTCTCAAATTTTTGGTCTTTTTGGGAGCAGAAAGAGGCTAGACAGGGTTTTTGACAGCTCTGAAGCCATTGGAGCTATTTTTGAAGCCATTTGAGCACTGTAACTTGATGTAAACACCATTTTATGAGCATAATGAAAGAGGCCCAACCATTGGAAGCTGGACTAGGAGATGTAGCCCAGGAGGGGTGAACTCCTTCATCATTTTGTTGTGTTGTGTTTGCTGTTATGGTGATGTTGTCTGATATTTTCTGTAAAAACTAAAATTTTAATTCATGTTTATGTGTTTATGAATTTAACATAAGAGGCTTAAAAGACTCTATTTAATCACTTGCAATTTTTCATAAACATCAAGCAGTTTCATATACAAATCACCAATAGCTAGACCGTTATATTTATTTCAGCAGCAAATGAGTGCATACAACTTGTTGACAATAGAGTGGCTTGTCTCTCCTACAAAAAAACATTCTCCTAAAAATAATTCTCACTTAGAAAAATGACTCCCTACAGCAAGTCATAAAAATGTCAACATAAAAAGGACTCTCACACAATAGGTCCTTGTACTCCACCTGAAATCAAAAGAATAAACATGCAACTCCTTCACAATGAAGAGTTGAAAAGGGCTTCTCTCATTAACATAGTGAGAAAATACTAAAAAGAGCTGCTCTACTAAAGTAACAGCTACTGCAGATGAAACTGGAAGGCTGGAAAACCTCTAACTAAGTTCTCTTCATGCTCAAATATGCCTCCATACTGCTTCAAAATTGTCTCTGCCTCTAGCAATAAAAGACTTGATTATGTAAAAATTCCATCATAAAGTGCTCAAATAAGAAAAATGAGGCTTCCATTAAGTCCAAAACACTCGAAAACCCCATCTAGGCTCTTCTTAAGCTTAAAAAGGTTAAAAATTGAGCAAGATATGCTTCTCCAAGCCAAGCTCTGCTATTTGTCTTGAAAATTGGCAAAACTTGTTAACTGCGCAATGATTTCACCCTTTAAACAATACCCCAAGTGACAATTTCACCAGGGATTGATGAGATTCCTGCCACAAAAGGTGCAGTTTTCACTTCATTAATTTTTCCAATAACCCTTATTTGTCAGATCAGGGTCACGTGGCACCCATATGGCCGGGGGCCAAGGCCAACCACCTACCCCTACCGGCTAAGCCCTTCGTTGTTGTCGACATGGTAACATTGTGTCAATAGGGTCAGGGGTCAGGGCCAACTACCTGTCCCTGCTGGCTCCACACCACATGTGGCCCCGTAATGGTCACGAGAAATGGGGGTTGAGCCTTATCCGCCCACACCCTCTAGCATAGCCTCCTATGCCCAATCGTATGGGTGTCGACATGGCCAGGGGCCACGGCCAAGTGCCCAACCCCACTGCCTTCCGCCATCCGCCATGGACATACGATGGTAATGTGGCCTTGGGCTAGGGCCACCTCCCGACCCCTCCTCCCAAATGCTTAAACAATATGACAATAAATATAATTGTCACCCTATATGGGTTAAGTACCAATGCAGTGGTGTGACAATAGGCCGTAAAGTTGTTATACAGGAGGTTTGGGGGTCAGATCCCCACTGAGGCCATTTTTCCCTATATAAAAATTTTAGTTAATCATGAGGCGCCATATTGCTCCTTACAATTGGGCCATGTGGCCACCTTCGATTAAGCCACCTCAAGACTCACAGACCAACCAAAATGCGGCAAATACACTTGTACCATGGTGCCACATGTCAAGACCTAATTGGTCCATCACCAACTATACCCTTTGTAATCAACTAATGATGTCAGCTATATGGATTTCCCAGTCAACAGACCAATCAACCTTGATGTTGACATTTTAGTTGTTGGTCAAAAACTTCATAACATCATAACTTCTTCATATGAGTTAGATTTATGTGATTCAAGCATCGTTGGAATCAAGACAACGAACACTATGACTTGATGCCAATTTCAGGATATTCCTAACACTTTCAGATTTAAGCCTATTTTTATCTCATGATCATATCTCCCCATTAGGAACTTTTGGACCTCCAAAATTATTTCTTGAATCAGTAAATAAGTGAGGGAAAATATCATTAACTTTCCTGATCTCAATCCTTTTTGTTCTATTTGAATTAGTGCCTTAGAGCCCCAATCAAGGTACTCCACCTTGCCTCTACGTGAAGTCCTTATCATTCTGTCAGGAATTGTGACTTGCTACAATTGTTCTAAACATGCGGGAACAAAAAATTCGATGGATGGAATGTGAACATTCTCTCCAAAACCATATTTCTTTGGCTCAAACAAATTTAACCTTGAAGTCTCTCTTTGCTGAAGACTGTTAGGACTCCAATATGTACCATTTTTGTTATATGTTTTGACATCACTTTACCCTTAGAACCATGAACCTCAATGTCTTTTTCATTCACTTTATCCCAAGGTATATGGAAACCTCTTCTTTATTATATGGTTAATCTGTCTTACATTTAATTCCATAATACTCTTATATTTTATCAATTATTGAAGTGCATTGTTGCTAACACAAGTCAAAGATTGCAGATAATATATGCCTTGTTGGGAACGAGCGGTCGTTGCTGAAACAGCTGAACTTCATTGCTGAAACAGCCAACTCCGTTGCTGAAACAGCTGGTCCCGTTGCTGAAACAGCTGGTCCCGTTGCTGAAACAGCTAACGCAGTTGCTGAAACAGCCGTCAAAGCACGCAACTCCCGCTATGCGTTTTTTGCGATTCTGGAAGAACTTTTTGTGGATAATAGCAGCAGCCAGAAGATACGGTTACCTGGATTATCTTGAAGATAGCATTTCTGTTGTCTCGGTTGTAACAGTATCTCTTTTTAAGAAAGAACAGAATAGTTTTGTTTAGAACAGAATCGAGATCTTCGCTCTTGTGTAAAATTGTAAATGATGTCTCCTCTTTAAAAAGAGGAGACATCATCATTAGGGGGGATCGAACTGTAATTCATAGAACAGCATTGTGTGAGACAGGAGCTAGTCTCCTTTTTGTAATGTATCAGTTTCTTGACAGATGAATAAAGACTTGTTTTGAGCGTTCCAGTTTAATTCTTTCTCCCGGGGAATCTTGTGAGAAGGAAAGGGCCCGCCTTCCTCACAAGATCCACCCCTTTATTCCTGTAGTTGTTTATTTCTTATGTATTTGCATTGTATTTAATTCTATTGCTGAAACACTAGTTACATGGTTTGTGATACTCTGTTTCTTAGCGCTACATGTATTGATTGCACGAGTGGATGATGAGAGCATGTGCTGAAGATCCCTGTACAGAGGGATAGGGTCTTGCTCCCATTGATTGCTTTCTTTTACTTGCAGTGTGATTAGAAACGAGAGGCCAAGTGCTGAAGATTCCTGTTCCTGGGAATAGGGTCTTGACCTCTTGAGGTTACTTCTTTTACAGTGTGATTAGTGCCAGGCAGCAGGTGCTGAAGTTCCCACCAAGGAATAGGGTCCTGTTCCTGCTATGGTTGAATGATTTCTTTTCTCATACATCTATTTCCCTTTGCTGTAACAGAGAAATCGTGTCTGCTATAAGTTAATTGACTTCAGCTCTAATTAAGTAGACTGAAAATTGATAGATTGATGAATTTAACAAATGTGTGTGACTTTCTTTTACTACAACATTGAACTGCTTTTGAAATTGAGCATATCCAGTGCGCTATTACCTTTGGAATAAAAAGACCTTCTCGGGTTGACAATTTATGTGGAGCTCGAATTGTGAGAACAATTAGAGCGACCAACATTTTGGCGCCGTTGCCGGGGAAGGTAATTATAGATTTCAAAAAGCATTTATCTATTTTTCCTAATGTGCAGATTGTATGAGAGGACGAGGAAACCAGAAGAAAAATAACCGCGCAGGTGGCAAGGGCTGGGGAGGACGAAAAACGTTTATTGACGAAATTGTATCAAAGGCGGAATCATCACAAAGATTGAGTTCTCGGAAGTCAAAACTTCAGCGTTCCCCTCAGTCAGATTACAAGACAGAAGAAGTTGTGGGTCCTGAAAATACAGAAGAACCAGCAGTCAGCGCTGAAGAGTCAGAGGAAAGTAGCAGAATAGAAGAACATATCGAGGAGATAGTAGAAAGCGCTGGACGACCGGTAGGAAACATTGAAGAACCAATAGAGGATTCTGACGATCGAGAAAGTGCAGTAGGAGGACCAACAATGGAAGACAACAATGATAATCTCCTCTTTGGAGGAGGACGTACAGGTCCTGAAGAAGAAAGAAGGGATGAAAATTCTCTTTCTACCTTGGGATTTCCCATCAGTGATCTTCCTGCAGGAACAATGAAAAATATCCCATTGTCTGCCCTACCTAACTTTCATGGTTTATCTACTGAGGATCCTGACGAGTTTCTTTTTGAATTTGATATTTTATGCAGAAGCTATGATTATGTTACTAATGCTCAAAAGTTGAAACTGTTTCCAGCCACCTTAAAAGGGAATGCCTTGAGATGGTTCATGAGCCTTGGGAGTCAGGTAATCACAACATGGGAGCAAATGAAACAAAAATTTCTGCTTAAATATCAGGACTACTACCGGACAAGAGAGAAGAAGGATGAATTATTCAATATGGCACAAAAATCGGATGAAAGCTTGGAGGACTACATCGAAAGATTGCAATACAACATACAGAGATCCGATCATCCAGATATAAGTAAGGAAATTCGTAAAACAATATTACTTAGAGGTTTAAGGGATGATTGTTTAAATATGTTAAATATGCTTGCTAAGGGAGATATATCTAAAGAATCATATGATGAGATTTGTGAACTTGCTAAAAGATGTTCTAGGGGAGCTGCAAGAAACAGAATAAGAGATTCCACCTATTCAAGGGTACAGAAATCAGCCAATGGAGGAGCAACAAGAGCAGAGATAGGTAATTTGCTTGAAGAATTTAAAACCGAAATGCTAAGTTCTTTTGCTTCGCAGATTGACACTTTGCAGGTTAAGAAGAAGCAGGCTGAGGCAGAAGCAACTCTGGCTGTTTACTGCCCGAAATGTAGAGATAAACATCCACTAAGGGAGTGTCCAAGAGATAAAGTACCAGTTTGCACCCTTTGTGAGAAAGATCATGAGACAGAACAATGTCCATCTCTACCAGGGATAAAAGCAGCGATGCAGCCAACAGAGGAAGAAGCTGAAGCAGTCTACCTGTTAACTCAAAGAAGACAATGGCAACCTAAAGGGCAAGGTACGAACTCTGGTATGCCATTTAATCGTTGGAACAATTATTCTGCTTTTGGCCAAACAAGCTACCCCCCCTTCAACCAAATGCAATATCCACTTTTCAGTCAAATGAATTTCCCACCCATGCAAATGCAAAACCCTCCCTTTGTTGACCCTTCAATGTGGACTCCTTGGCCTCCACAGCAACCACCTCCTTTCAATCCTTGGAACCCAAGTTGGAATAATCAATCACTTCCATACCCAAATCAGATGCCTCAATTCCAACAATCACTCTCTCTGCCATCAAATGCCCCACCAAACAACCAAATGAGACCCCAACTACCTGCGCAACCAAATCCTAACCCCAATAATAAAGCTGTGCAAGTCATTGATATTCAGAATCAGTCTATATTTCCTACTATGCAATGTAATGATATTCACTTGAGATCTGGAAGAGTAGTAGAGCCTATTATTGATGATATAACTGATTCAGATAAAAATGAAACCGAAAAGCAAAAATAAGCTCAACCACCTTCTAACAAAAATGCTGAATTAACAGAACCTCCATTCCCCGAGCGTTTGGTTTTAACCAAAACAGCTGAAACACCTGCTTTTAATTTTATGGGGGAATTGCAAAATTTGTATATTAAAATTCCACTTTTACAAGCATTAAAAGATGTACCAATTTATGCCAAAACATTAAGGGATATTTGTGTGAAGAAACCTGGTAGGAAAACCAAGGATCCCCTTACAGTACATGTGATGGGAGACTTGTCTGCATTAATGTCTGGAAAAGCCCCTCCTGTAAAATATGGTGATCCTGGCCATCCTACTGTCACAGTTCAGATTGGTAAAGCAGTAATCCCCCGAGTTTTGGTAGATTTAGGTGCAGCAATTAATATAATGACTCTGGAAACTTCACAATTGTTACAGCTGAATAACACAATCAGAGATACACCCACCATTTTAGAGTTAGCTGACCGTTCCACAATTAAGCCAGAAGGGGTTGTTGAAGACCTGCTCATTTCAGTTGAATCCTGGAAATATCCAGCTGATTTCGTTGTATTGCAAACTAAAACAAAGCTGGGGGGACATCCCTTAATTCTAGGAAGGCCATGGTTGGCCACAGCTGATGCATTTATAAGTTGCAGATCTGGTTCAATGACAATTTCTAATGGTTATGAAACAAAACAATTAACTCTTTATCCTCACGCTACGCCAGTAGTTAATAATGAAGATTCTATATGGATGGATTATGATGATAATGTTGTTCAGCCGATTCTAACTATAGGACAAGCTTTAACCCTTAAAGACAATACAGAAGATGAAATAATCAATAATTTTATTTGTGAACCTTCTTCTGTTATTGCTGAAACACACAATCAATTAACTGCAATTTTTGAAACTGATATACAAGAAAAGATTGAACCTGAAGATTCATCTCAAACTTTAAACACGATCCCATCTAAGAGCGTAACAGTTGAAATTGAACCCGGTAAGACATTAAACATAAATCCTGATCTAACAGATGCTGAAACACAGCAGTTAATGAAGTTATTACACGAATATAAGGAGGCATTTGCCTGGGATTACACGGACATGAAAGGTATTTCTTCTGAATTATGTACTCACAGAATTTACATTAAAGAGGGATGCCGACCTGTTTGTCAACCCCAAAGGCGAATGAATCCTAATTTACGAGAAATTGTTAAAGAAGAACTTCAAAAATTGCTTAATGCAGGGTTTATATACCCCATATCTGACAGTGAATGGGTTTCCCCGTTAGTAATTGTCCCTAAGAAAAACGGGAAATGGAGGGTATGTGTTGACTATAGAGCTTTAAACAAAGCTACCCAAAAGGATCATTTTCCCTTACCCTTCATTGATCAGGTGTTGGACAGTCTTGCAGGGAAGAAATTCTTCTCTTTTCTAGATGGATTCAGTGGTTATAATCAGATAAAAATTGCACCCCAGGATCAAGACAAGACCACTTTCACCAGTCCTTGGGGAACTTTCGCCTATAGAGTTCTCCCATTTGGATTATGTAATGCACCAGCAACCTTTCAAAGAGCTGTTATAGGAATTTTTTCAGATATGCTGAATGACTGTATGGAAATATTTATGGATGATTTTACCCCCTATGGTGTGTCTTTTGAAGAGGGATTACAAAACCTTGAGAAAGTACTTAAAAGATGTATTCAAGCCCACCTTTCCTTAAGTACCGAAAAATGCCACATGATGATGAGTGAGGGAATAGTGCTTGGACATTTTATTTCATCTCTAGGTATTCAGGTAGATCCATCTAAAATATTAGTCATTCAGAATCTTTCTGTTCCTAAAACTCAAACTGATGTGAGAAGTTTTCTAGGGCATGCTGGTTATTATAGGAGATTTATTAAAGATTTCTCTAAAATAGCTTCTCCATTGTTTGTATTGCTTATGAAAAATGCTGAATTCAAGTGGACTAATTCTTGTCAAAAAGCTTTTGAAGAATTGAAGCATCAACTGTCTACTGCTCCTATTTTGAGGGGGCCTGACTGGAATCTTCCATTTCACATATCCTCTGATGCTTCAGATGTTACTATTGGAGCAGTCCTGGGACAAGAGGAAAATCATCTTCCTTATGCTATATACTTTATCAGTAAGAACATGACCTCTGCTGAGCTTAACTATACAGTTACCGAGAAAGAGTTCCTTGCAGTAATCTATGCCATTAATAAATTCAGACACTATATTACTGGGTACCCTACTTTTGTGCACACTGATCATTCAGCTATTAAATACTTAATGAACAAATCTGTCACAAATGCTAGAGTTACCAGATGGCTGTTACTATTGCAGGAATTTGATATTACAATTGTAGATCGGCCTGGTAAGGAAAATGTGGTGGCTGATTTTCTTTCACGGTTAAAAACTGATAATGATATTCCAGTAGATGATAGTTTTCCTGACGAATATTTGTTTGCAGTTTCTGCTCATTCTCCATGGTATGCAGATATTGCTAATTACTTGGTTGCAGGAAAACTACCAGCACACCTGTCATATAGGGAAAAGAGAAGAATTGTTCAACAAAGTGCCAGGTATAGCTGGATCAGCGGATGTCTCTTCTATACTGGGCTTGATCAGGAGATCCGAAGATGCATTAGAGAAGATGAAGTGTATGACATATTGAAAGCTTGTCATGATGGCCCTTGTGGAGGCCATTTTGCTGATAAAAGAACAGCGCATAAAATCCTGAGGATGGGTTACTATTGGCCCTCATTATTTAAGGATGCAAAGAAGTATGTAAGGGCTTGTGATAGCTGCCAGAGAATGGGTCAACCCAATCATAGAGACCAAATGCCACTAAACCCCCAGGTAGTTTCTAAACCATTTGAAAGATGGGCCTTGGACTTCATAGGACCCATTAACCCTCCATCCAATCAAAGAACCTATATATTAGTCTGCACAAACTATATGACTAAGTGGGTGGAAGCCAAAGCACTTATTAGAGCCAATGAAGAGGCTGTCTTGGCCTTCTTATTTGAAGATATTTTCACTAGATTTGGAATCCCCAGAGAGCTAGTCACTGATGGGGGACCTCCATTCAGTTCTCATGGTTTTAAATCTACCCTTCACAAATATCATATTCAACATAGAATGACTACACCATACCACCCCCAGGCCAATGGGCAGGTGGAAAGCACAAACAAAGTTTTAGAGGCCATTCTAACTAAAACAGTGAAGGACAACCGGAAGGATTGGTCCCAAAGGCTCCCTGAGGCATTATGGGCTTACAGGACTACTTGGAGAAACACTACCGGTTTTTCTCCCTATGAATTGGTTTATGGTAAAAATGTTATTTTTCCTGTGGAATTTGAAATTAAAACTTTAAAGACTGCCTTAGCTGTTAATCTTGATTTGAATGATGTGCAGACAGCTAGATTGCAGCAACTTTTGGAGTTGGATGAAAAGAGATTGGATGCCATTCACCAAACAAACATGATTCAGCAACAAAGGATGAAATGGCATGACAAAATTATCAAACACAAGCAGTTTCAAAAAGGTAATTGGGCCTTGCTGTATGATTCTCGGTTTGAAAATTTTCAAGGAAAGCTACGTACACGTTGGCTTGGACCGTATGAAGTAGAAGATGTCTTTCCAAACGGAACGGTAAGACTTGTAACAATTGATGATGCTAAAACACCTCTACTAGTCAATGGCCATAGGCTCCGTTTATATGAGCGCCCTGTTTCTAAAGAAGATTTCAAGACTGCTTGCATGACTGATATTCATTATCTTTTTCCAGGGGAGTCTTCTGCTCCTCACAGCACTTAATTTTCTGCACTGTATTTTTAGTAGTAGATTAGATTTAGCACTAATAATCCCTGTCAAGGATTGGCATGTTACAATTGAATTTTGCAGATTCTAGAAAGGCAATAAGGAGGACAGATTCATCATGAGAAGATCTGAAGCTTTAAATCAAGAAGCTTCCTCCCATCATTTTACCCTCTTCCCTAAAGTAATATCCCTCCATTATTTCTATCATTCCCACCACTCCCGAAATGTCTTCCTTCAGTCTGTGTTACCCATCCCTTACTGCTGAAATAATCCCTTATTATTCACAGACCTAAGTCAGTTATCACAATTTTCTGATTTTTCCCGTTGCTGAAACAGGAGTTTCAGCAACGTAACACCAATTTTTCCCGTTGCTGAAACACCTGTTTCAGCAACGTAACACCAACTTTTTCCGTTGCTGAAACACCTGTTTCAGCAACATATCATTGATTCTACCCATTGCTGAAACACCTGTTTCAGCAATACATTATCAATTTCCCCCGATTGATGAAACACCTGCTTCAGCAATGTATCGTTCAGTTGCTCAAACATCAGTCTCAGCAACTTGTTATTATCAAAGCAGCATCTCTCTTTGTCGACATATAAGCTTTCTGGTCCTTCACGATCATACTTCAGATCCTTTTGGTGAAAATTATTTGGCATATACCAGAATCAATTACACAAACCCTTCTATGATCATTCAAGGCTATTGCAACCGACACTTCGAATTATTAATTAAAGGTAAAGTATAAGGTATATGGTTTTAATGTAATTCGGTTAAATCATATTAAAAGAGAGGATTTCATTTCATAATGATTGCATATCTCCCCACGTCCAATCATTATTACACCATACGTAGGGGGGGGGAATTCCAAAAATAGAATGATTATTTCGCATGAACCAACCTGCCGCCTGTTATCATATCCATTTTTGCCGTCATTTAGACTACGCAGCCGTTGTTGCAACAACTAGTCTGATCAGGGTCTGAGAATACTGAATTGTGCCTCTGCGGAAAAACTCAGAGCTTTAGCCATGGGAAAGGCGGCCATTAGAAATGAGCCCGGCTCCATAAGTCTTCTACAGCTCTTTCCTGAAGTGTATCAGATCTTCCAACAAGCAGGGTGGACAGCATATTTTGAAAGGTTGGGAGATTTTAACGCAGAAGAAGTATTAGAGTTTGCACAGAACTTTGAAGACAATTTCTCAGTGGTCCGAGGGGTTCGCATTTCAGTGACAGAGGATGACATAGTTCAGGTATCAGGGTTGTCAGCTGAGGGCATTCGTTGGTTTAGCAGGAAGCAGGTCGTTCTTAACGCGCAGCAAGACTTTTTGCGCCCGGACGAGCAAGTGGAACCTAGAGGCCGCGGGGTCAGTCTGTATTCACTTCCTCAACCATGGCCATCAGTGGCAGAATTCGTCAAACACTACCTAACATGCGAAGGGCGTTATCAGGTAGTGTACAATCATGACTTTGTTCTGCTGAATCATTTGAGGAATGGAAGATTGATTAATATCCCTTATTATCTGCTTGGCTGTATTAAAAACATGTCGTATTATTGTAAGCGAGCCAAATCTCCAATGTCATCCCTTACCCATCACCGCTTATGCCAGCTGTTAATACGGAGGGGTTTTGCTCAGCAAAATCCCCCTTTGCAGGCCCTACCTGAAATTCCCCCGCAGGCCCCACCTAAAGTCCCTCTGCAAGCCCCACCAGAAATTCCCCAACCACCTGAAGTCCCTTTGCAAGCCCCACCCGAAACTCCTCAGCAAGAGAAAACGTCCCAACCATCTGAAAATCCTCATAAAGAACAACAGGAGGAAACCCTGAATTCTCCCGTCAACCCAACCCCGAGCTCGCCTCAGTTAGCAGAGCTAACACCCTCTACTATTCCTGTCCCTAGTGACGATTCTCCAACACCCCCTTCTTCACCCATTAAGAAAAAGAGGAAAACCCCAGCAGTCACAAGTTCTAGACCACGGACAAGGTCCACATCCAAAATTCCTACCCCTCCGGAAAACCCTGTCCCGAAGAAAAAGCCCTCCCGTTCAAGGAAAAGGAAAGGCAGCGATTTTGCTGCCTTCCTACCAAAAAGAAAGAGGACAAAGACTGTTGAGGCAGAATCCACTTCCATTTTCCCTAACCCTCCCACTATTGTATTGAAACCCTTATCCCCATCCCGAACTCCCCAGCCGGTCTCGTCCGAAGACACTGTCACACAAAAATCAGTGCCTCGGGATAATACGACATTGGTTATGGATCAAGGAGTGACTGCTCCACAAGAACCAGTCACTTGCCCAGTGACTGCAACACAAGAACCAGTCACTGAGGAAGAAGAATACACCAAGCAGGTCGATAATGGGAAATGCCCAGTGACTGTTCCACAAGAACCAGTCACTGAGGCAGAAGAATTTACAGAGCAGGTTGTTAGTGAAGAATGCCCAGTGACTGTTCCACAAGAACCAGTCACTGAGGCAGAAGAATTTACAGAGCAGGTTGTTAGTGAAGAATGCCCAGTGACTGTTCCACAAGAACCAGTCACTGAGGCACAAGAATTTACAAAGCAAGATGATAGTGGGAAATGCCCAGAGACTGAAATACCAGAACTGGAGATGGAAATACCAGAACTGGAGATTGAAATACCAGAATTGGAGATTGAAGTACAGGAATCCGTTCCTAACCCGGTGGATGAAACACAAGAACCACCCACTGTGGTACCAGAACTGGAGACCGAAACACAGGAATCCATTCCTAACCCGGTGGATGAAACATAAGAACCACCCACTGTGGTACCAACATTAGTCACTGAGAAGCAAGAATTCATGACTGGTCCGATAGAGGAAATACAAGCACCACTCACCGTGGTATCAGAACTAGTTGCTGAGGAACAAGGATTTATTCCTGATAGAGCACGAGGACTATTTACTGTGGTATCAGAACTAGTCACTGAGGAACAAGAACTTATTCTTGATGGGACACAAGGACCACTTACTATGGTATCTGATCTAGTTACTGGAGAACAAGAATCCATTCCTGGCACAATGGATGAAACACAAGAGGCACCCATTGTGGTGCAACAACCAGCTACCACTGTGCATCAGCAAAATATCCCAGCAGAAACAAGCAGCATACAAGGCCCACATACGATGACATCTCTACTGCAGGAAAATGAGTTCCTGAAGTCTGAAATAGAAGCTTACAAAGTTGAGTTAGCCATGGCTCGAGAGGCTTTTGAAAAAGAACTCAATCTCCATACATTAGCACAAGTAGCCTCAATGCAAAACAGGGAGACATGTATAGAATATATGTGCAAAGAGTGTGGCACCATTTATCAGAATGCAGGCTATAAAGTAGTTGAAATTCCACTCCTTGAGACAATTATGACAGAGGGAACACAAGAGGAATGCCCTACTGCTCCACAAGAACCAGTAGGACCCCCTATGATGCAAGAAGAAGAAGAAATCAAACAAGAGATATCTCATCCTTTGGGGATTGATGCAGCTATCCCGGCAGAAGAAACACTGCCAGAGCACACTACTATTGATTCAGATATTCCGACAGAGGAAACATTGCCAGAGCAAATGACTACTGATGCAGCTATTCCAGCAGAAGAGACACTGCCTCAGCACACTACTGATGCAAGTATCCCGACAGAAGAAAGAATGCCCCAATGCATTACCTCTGAGGCAGCCATTCAGACAGAGGAAATAGTGTCCCAACCCACTACTTCTGTTAAAAAGACACAGACTCGGCTATGGGACCCATTGGAACAATTCAACAGATGGAAGAAGGAGCATGCTGAGAAACAGGATATAGTATTACAACAGCATAAGTTGCAATGGCAAAACTATGTATACACTAACTGGGAGAACTGGGAGCAATTACTGCTAGAGCACAGGGAATATAAGAAGGAAGCCAGACAGTCTAAGGAACGGATAGCCTTGATGTTTTCATTGGTGCGGAAGTTGATGGTTACACGTAAACCTTCTGTAAACTACGCTCTTTTTCTTGCTGAACGACTAGTTTATTTTCAAATTAAATCAATAGCACATGGTAGACCACATGAAGTACTGACTTCAGAAAAGTTTGTTGAGACCTTTAAGGAGGCCCCTGAAAGCGACCAGCATCTGCTGTGCGAACTCTACCTTCATAATGAAGCCATTCCTGAAGAAAGAAGAATTAATCTTATTCCAATTGCAGGTGATATACAAATTAGGGCATTTGCTTCATTTTTGTCTAATCAGCTCACTTGGCAGACTGTGTTCAATGCAAGCAGTCATAATGAGGAGAATAAACTCCTGTGGATTAGACCAGAGCCGGTAAGCCCAGCCATGTTTATAGCACAGTACTATGAATTCTTGCAGAAGCCAGGTATGAACGAGCACATAGAGCAATTACAGGCTTCAGTCCTTTTTAATTGTCAAGAGCATATTCGAATGAAGGGTCCTGCTGCACTGAAGGCCAATGATCTCTTTAGGCAGCAATCAGATAAGGAAAGACAGGATTATCATCCTTTTAACCCTCTCAATTTTCACGCTGCATTGTATAGAGTCCCTAAGTATATTGATTGCATTCAGCATTGTGGAGTCAATTGGATTGGGTATCATTTCCGTTTTCCAATCTTATGGTTGCCTTCATAAAAATATCAAGGTCATTACCAGTTGACTGACGAAGAGGAAGCCTCGGCGTGGCAATAGTTGCAGACCAACAGCGGGTTCCGGGCTCCTACAGACGCCACCTTCTCCAGCTACTGCTTGAGTAATTTGCATTGCCAGTCCCAGTACTCAGACTCTGATTCAGACGAAGGGGTTGCCTGAGGACATGCAACATTTTTAGCTGGGGGGGATGTTAGGACTCCAATATGTACCATTTTTGTTATATATTTTGACATCACTTTACCCTTAGAACCATGAACCTCAATGTCTTTTTCATTCACTTTATCCCAAGGTATATGGAAACCTCTTCTTTATTATATGGTTAATCTGTCTTACATTTAATTCCATAATACTCTTATATTTTATCAATTATTGAAGTGCATTGTTGCTAACACAAGTCAAAGATCGCAGATAATATATGCCTTGTTGGGAACGAGCGGTCGTTGCTGAAACAGCTGAACTTCATTGCTGAAACAGCCAACTCCGTTGCTGAAACAGCTGGTCCCGTTGCTGAAACAGCTGGTCCCGTTGCTGAAACAGCTAACGCAGTTGCTGAAACAGCCGTCAAAGCACGCAACTCCCGCTATGCATTTTTTGCGATTCTGGAAGAACTTTTTGTGGATAATAGCAGCAGCTAGAAGATACGGTTACCTGGATTATCTTGAAGATAGCATTTCTGTTGTCTCGGTTGTAACAGTATCTCTTTTTAAGAAAGAACAGAATAGTTTTGTTTAGAACAGAATCGAGATCTTCGCTCTTGTGTAAAATTGTAAATGATGTCTCCTCTTTAAAAAGAGGAGACATCATCATTAGGGGGGATCGAACTGTAATTCATAGAACAGCATTGTGTGAGACAGGAGCTAGTCTCCTTTTTGTAATGTATCAGTTTCTTGACAGATGAATAAAGACTTGTTTTGAGCGTTCCAGTTTAATTCTTTCTCCCGGGGAATCTTGTGAGAAGGAAAGGGCCCGCCTTCCTCACAAGATCCACCCCTTTATTCCTGTAGTTGTTTATTTCTTATGTATTTGCATTGTATTTAATTCTGTTGCTGAAACACTAGTTACATGGTTTGTGATACTCTATTTCTTAGCGCTACATGTATTGATTGCACGAGTGGATGATGAGAGCATGTGCTGAAGATCCCTGTACAGAGGGATAGGGTCTTGCTCCCATTGATTGCTTTCTTTTACTTGCAGTGTGATTAGAAACGAGAGGCCAAGTGCTGAAGATTCCTGTTCCTGGGAATAGGGTCTTGACCTCTTGAGGTTACTTCTTTTACAGTGTGATTAGTGCCAGGCAGCAGGTGCTGAAGTTCCCACCAAGGAATAGGGTCCTGTTCCTGCTATGGTTGAATGATTTCTTTTCTCATACATCTATTTCCCTTTGCTGTAACAGAGAAATCGTGTCTGCTATAAGTTAATTGACTTCAGCTCTAATTAAGTAGACTGAAAATTGATAGATTGATGAATTTAACAAATGTGTGTGACTTTCTTTTACTACAACATTGAACTGCTTTTGAAATTGAGCATATCCAGTGCGCTATTACCTTTGGAATAAAAAGACCTTCTCGGGTTGACAATTTATGTGGAGCTCGAATTGTGAGAACAATTAGAGCGACCAACAAAGACAAACTTGATTTTCCACCTAGAAATCGGAAGCAACAAAATGCTTGTCATGCACTAATTCATATTTTGCTTTGTTTTCCTCAAACTGCACTTGTATAGTGACATATGTGGCTTTCTCCACATTATTATGGTCACCTTCTACACAATATTTACCAAATATCAAATTCACAGACAAGCTGAATATCGAAATACTTGTATAGGTGAGTGCTTGACACAACTGCAGACATACTAGATGAAATACAAATGCTCATCCCAAAAGTCCCCAAACAAATGCACTCATTATCAAGCCAAAATAACATAACTTTCCAAAGAAAACACACTTGTTGCAAATAAGTGATTGTACATGAATTCACTTTACAAAGTACCCAAACAAGAATATACAACAAGTATTTACAATTTTACAAAGGAAGCTAACTGTACAAAATAGTCTACCCATTCTTCTCCTAACTAAGCTTATGGGTTCTCTTTCCATATCTCCTCTACTTCGAAGGTTGCTTCAAGAACTACATCAATTTCCACTTTGCCACATGTTGCTTTCATTGCAAAGGATGGAACTCTTTCTTTGTCCTTCAAGGGACGAAGTTCCAGATGGAGTTTCCAACACTTTTCAATATGGTGTCCATTCACACTACAATGGGTACAAAAATTATTTCACTTTCCCATCGAAAAGGAAGTCTTCATATCAAGGAGAGATTCCTCATGCTTTGTCCCAAGGATTTGATCCAATTTTTTGACGATCTATTTACGTGCTCACACTCAGCCACACAATGACCAGCTGCATCATAAAATGTGTAAGGAAACATTTCCCATAAATAATCAAAATCACCACCATTTATAAAATCACCATGACACTTATACTTGTCCTTTGGGCTATGACTTTGACAAGAAGGAATGGACTTTGCATGTCCCTTGGAACGTTCATCTCTCTTTGGAGACAATTTATCATTATCACTACCATCATGGTGTGACATATCATCACTTGATGATTTATTTGCCTCAACAATTTTAGAGAACTCTCCAATTTCTCCATGACCATAACCCAATCCTTCATATAGTGGTCATTCATTCACCTCAATAGGATTAGTGATACCTTGGCCATTGACTTCGAGGCCTATTCCTTCATAACCCACCTGAATTAAAAGCTTCATACACCTTTGATATGCTTTTCAAAGGCTGCAAAATATGTATGATCAACATTAGTTGAAGGAGTAGAACTAGAAATTCTAATTACCTCCTTTGGCCTATCACCCATATTTTATGTTTCAAATGTTGATGACGAAGTGGATGATGACTCTATCCAACCACTTTTACCAACGAGCACATAAGGAGAATCTTCCAGATGCTGACAAAACTCACAAGCATCATTCTCAACGTATGTTCCATATCATGTGTATGAACCATGCCCACAAATTGGATTCACCTTGGAGGGATACTTTGGTGCTTCCGGGATGGTAATCTAACCAATCTGTTCCTCCACTACATGATGCAACTGTAGGTTCATTTTCCTTTTCTCCGCCTTTTTAATTTCAAACAATCTTCTCAGATCAACATTCTCATTTCGAAGAGATAGATTAATCTCCTCCAACTCTTGGATTCTTTCATGCTTCAGTTTCTTTCCCATACTTGCAAGTTGGTTAGAAACTCCTCTAATACC
Source organism: Pinus tabuliformis (assembly GCA_031772625.1). Lineage (NCBI taxonomy): Eukaryota > Viridiplantae > Streptophyta > Pinopsida > Pinales > Pinaceae > Pinus > Pinus tabuliformis. The sequence continues at coordinate 930,024,096 of CM062808.1, forward strand.
ACCTTATCTAAAAATGGAGGAAATATCCTCCTATCAAAAACCAACCATCCTATGACATTGTGCAGGTTAACAAAATGGGTCTTTAAAAGTAAAATAAATTCCACTACCTTTTCAAGAAGTTGATTTAAGTTTTCACATGAAATTAAAAGAGAAACAAATTCACATGGAAATCAAGATGATAAACATGAAGAGAAGAAACCAACATTTGATAATGCAGCTCACCCCGCATGGGCTACGTCTCCAGGCCTACTCCAATAGCTAGATCGCTATATTGATTTCAACAACAAATGAGTTCATACAACTTGTTGACAATAGACTTAGTGGCTTGTCTCTCCTACAAAGACACATTCTCCTACAAATAATTCTCACTTAGAAAAATAGCTCCCTATAGCAAGTCATAAAAATGTCAACATAAAAAGGACTCTCACACAATAGGTCCTTGTACTCCACCTAAAATCAAAAGCATAAACATGCAACTCCTTCACAATGAAAAGTTTAAAAGGGCTTCTCTCCTTAAAATATTGAGAAAAGACTAAAAAGAGTTGTTATATTGAAGTAACAAATGCTACATATGGAACTGGAAGGCTGAAAAACCTTTAACTAGTCTCTCTCCATGCTCAAATATGCCTCTATACTGCTTCAAATTTGTCTTTGCCTCTAGCACTAAAACACTTTCTTCTTCCAAACTTCCATCATAAAGTTCTCAAATCAGAAAACTGAGGCTGCCATTTAGTCCAAGACACTTAAAAAACCCCATCTATGCTCCTCTTGAGCTCAGAAAGGTTAAAGATTGAGCAAGATATGCTTCTCCAAGCTGAGCTCTAGTATTTGTCTTGCAAATTGGAAAAACCTACTAACTGTGTGACAATATTTCCCTTTACACAGTCTGACAAGCAACAATTTTACCCAGGACCGACAAGATTCTTGCCGCAAAAGTTGTAATTTGTCGCTTCATTATTTTTTACAATAATCTCTATGCTCCGAATCAGGGTCACTATAACAGCCTTGGTCAAAATTCCATGTAATAAATTTATTAAAGGAAAAATAATAACCAAGGTCACGAGACATGTATTCCAAGCTGAGTGTTGGCAAAAACATCCTAGTGTGGGTGTTCATTTGGTTTACTATGGCTAAGGAAATTGGCAAAGGCAATGGCAAAGGCTTTGGGAAAGCATGAGGCATTAATTAGCATTTTATTTATGAAAATAATGGAAGTTAGGAGAATAGGGAAGTGAAAGGTTATAGGTTACATGTGAGGAGAAAAATAATGGAAAATTGAAGAAAATAGAGGCCTCATTAATAAAAAGGCTTCTGAGGATCAGTTGGTACCTTTTGTCAATTCATTTTTGGAGCTCCCTCGGTATTATCTCACTCTCACTCTTAGACACTTAGAGGATTCTTGGAGCACTCTAGCATTAGATCAAGGAAAGAAATGGAAGGACCAAGAAGGAAAAGGAAATCAAAGATCAAGCAAGGAAGAGCAACATCTAGCAACTACAACAATATTATTTGCACGTATCAATTTGCATGTGTGATTTTCTTTCTATTTTGGCATGCATGTGTGTATTTTGTTCTCTTTTTGTCATTGGCATGGGTTTTTCCAAGTGTGACAGTGTTCTTCTACCTTGCCTTTCCAATTTCGAAAATCCATGGTGTGATGGGTTCTCTTGTATTTGGTTGAGCTAGATTTTCGGATGATTTTGAAACTAAGTGAGGTGGTCTCTAAAAGAAAGTACACAAAGCCTAGGAATCCCTTGACCTATGTTAAAGCCATATTTTGTGTGCCTTGGTGGGCCTATGAATCCTCGACCGGTGAATGGTGGGATATATGGTAAATCCTAGAGGTGTGTGCCCTCGATCAGGCCTAGGCATCCTCAGCTGGTGAATGACGGGATATACGGTAAACCCTGAAGGGTGGAGTCTTGATTAGGCCTAGGAATCATCAACTATTGATGGTGGGATATACGTTAAAGCCTAGAGATTAGGAGATAGGAAAATTCCTCACGGTGTAGGTGAGGAAATCCAGTGACATCCATGTTAGTTTACGGCCTAGTGATCCAATGGGGATTGTGGTAAATCCCGAGGAAACTTGGATTGGTTTTTTTGTGAGTCCCACATTCATGCTTGGAATATGGCACGGGGGTGATTGGCTGAAAGAAATTTTTGGTTCAGCCAATCTATGGTCGAGTGGTTCTTGGAAATCCCAAACTTGGTTTTCTTTTGTATTCATTAATAAGAGCTCCTTCTCCTTGGTATTTCATGTGTAAATGTATTGGTTTATATGTGGATTTTATGGTTGTTATATCCTTGTTATTTATGTCGGTTATATAATGGTTATGAGTATGTTTTATGACAAACTCGATGTATGGCTCTCATCATGTTTTGATTAGTAATTGAAAGCACAATGAATGCATGACCTAATAGATGATAATGTAATTATTGTGAAATGGAAACAATGCTTCTTTACGAATCTCGTATAATTATGAGACCCCTATGCTCAGATATGTTGTTATGACCTGTAGATTGCACATTTGTGATGTGTTTGACGAAATGTATGACATGGCTAGTAGGTGTCTATTCAAGTATTTACTAAGTTTTTGTATTAGTACCTTTGTTTCAATGTCATTTATCATTCCTGAAAGTCTCATAAAGTTCTAGGTAGTGGCCCGAGTCTTGGCCCTAAAAAAGTGGCATAAAATCTCGGGTCGTTGGCATAAAACTTCCTGGAAAAGTACATAATCGCTAGCATGCTTTGTTGTGGGAATGACTAGAAGGATTTGGTTGCATGCATGCCTTTTCATGGGAGCGACTGAGGCACTAAGACAGTAAAAATATAATTTGTCTCAGGGGTTAAGCACTTGGAAGGGTTGGTTATCTCCTAAAGGGTCTGTAGCTCCTGTGGAAGGTCAGTTTGGTTTTGTTTTGTCGATTCCACTTCCTTAACTATACTTGTGGAGTTGAAGCACATCATAGTAGCCTCTCATCACATGTTTACCCCAATGGATGGTTAGCTTGGGTAAATGTGGGACGAGGGTCTTAAAGAGTGGTATCAGAGCATGGTTCACCCCTTGGACTAGATGGGTGGTTTGTTGGTCATGAATTCATGCCGGTTGCATATATGTGTTCGTTATGCTTGGGGCATATGTACTTCTTGTGTATTCATGGTGGTGTTCATGGTTGTTGTGGTGTCATGGTGTGAAAACGGATGTGTGTTGTTGGATTTGGTCGTCATGAGTGTATGTCAGTTATGCATTGATGCACGTTTGTGCTTATATATTGTTATGAATACATTGATATGGTTTTATTTGGCATGCATGAGGTCATGGTTTGTGGTTGGTATGATCAGGAATTGATAATTGGGTAGAGGTTAAACTGATGTTATATGTGGATGTGATTATGATTATACATGTATCGTGCTAATCTGGTTGGTCTTGCGGATGAGATCCCTGAATTATACTAAGGTATGTTGAGTATGTCACGTTTTGGTTTTAGCTGACATTGTGTACTTGCAGGAAAGAGATCAAAGATGACTAGCAAGATGGTAGACTACAGTTCAAGAGACTCTCCCTGTGGATTAGATAAGCAGCGTGGTGATGGGAACTCTTCTGACTCAGCAGACACATTAAGAAGTTTGAAGGTAGAAATAAGAAGTTGGAAGGAAGATAATGACAGAATCATGTAGGCACACAAGAAACAACCATAACTCATTGCAGTAACTCTTCAGAGTTTGTTAGAATTGCAGAGGAATGGGCTGCTTCAAATCAACCATGGGTAGGAGGACATGAAAAATGGGGCATATCGCAGTAGATCTCATGGTGGGCACAAGTCACATAGGGATGACATGATCTAAAACAGTAGGCTCTTGGATACTCTAGATAGGAGAGGTGATGAACACAGGTTATATTCTAGTTCTAGTTTTGATAAACACTATGATCATCATCATTATCGTCCTTAAAGGATGAGTGAAAGGGATATTTTATAGATGAGTTCAAGACAGCGAAGCCACCTACCTTTGATGAAGATTTGAAGAATCCAGAGGATGCAGAAACATGGATACTTGGGATGAAGAAATTCTTTGAGTTGCATGAATACATAGAGAATATGAAGGCCAAAATAGTTATCTTCATCCTCAAAGGGAAAGCAGACATATGGTGGGAATATGTGAAGCGGGTTAGGGACATAAAGATAGAAGAGTTGCCATGAATTCAAGAGACTTTTCTAGAAGAAATACTTGTCAGAAATGTACTACAACAGCAAAGCCAAGGAATTCTACGAGCTAAAGATGGGATCGATGAAAGATGAGGAATAAATGACTAAGTTCTTAGATTTATTGAGGTATGTACCATATCTTAAGGAGGAGAAGGCCAAAATTTAGAGATTTATCAATGGATTTGCATTAGCATTTAGAGATCAGATTGAGTATAATGAGCCTCAATCACTTGAGGAAGTTATTGGGAAATTGAAGCATTATTATGAGAATTCAAAGTGCAAGACATAATCTTAGCAAGACTGGAAAGGGAAAGACAAAGGTAAAGGTAAATGGTAGCCGAAAATAACAAGGCCTCTGGATGCAAGTGAGAAAGAAAAATTTGCACATTACAAGAAGTTTAATGCGTCACAACATGGAGGACAACAGAATAAAGATGATGGTACATGACAATTCCAGTGTTGGACAGTAAGCTTTGTGATCAAGTTGTTTCCATTTTGATTGAACTTGGATCTAATTATAGTTATGTTAGTCCTAACCTTGTGGATAAGTGTGGTTTGAAGAAATAAGTGCATGCAGAATCTTGGTTAGTGCAGTTGGCTACAAGTAGAAAGAAGAAAGTGTATCATTAGGTAAGAGCCTATGTGTTTGAATTGAATGGTGTGCCTACCTCAACACATTTGAATGTATTGTCATTGGAATCATATAGTATTCTTTTTGGTGTGGACTATTTGTATCTTCACATGACTGAGGTGGATTGTTAGGACAAGGTCATTGAGTGTTTCGATGACAATGGAGAACATAGAATATTTCAGGGTAAGAAGAAGGAAACATCAGTTAGAATGGTGATAAATATGCAGGAAAAGCATAGTCGCAGAAAATTGGGTGTGTTATTTGTAATGAATATTTCTAGTGATAAAGGTAAGGATTTTTTATTGCTAATGGAAAACCTGTGAGCAATTTAGGAAACCGACGTTTCGGACTAGCTAGGTGAGTCCATCATCAGGGCAATGAGATTAGAATTATGAGAAGAGAGAGTCAAGACATTAAGTTATTAATAGAAGAATCGAGAGATATCTCTTAGCTTGTACTGTCGGCTGGAAGATTTACATTTATAAATTAATTAACTCAATTTAATTTCAATAATTTAATTAATTTTAATTTTTTTTTTTTTTTTTTTTTTTTTTTTCTTAATTTTATTTTTATTTGTTTACATATATTTATATATTTATTTTATTTTAAATTTCAAAATTGAAAAAAGTTAATAATTAAGTTTTATTTAAAAGCCTCATATGTAAATATTTTTATGTTATACCTAATAATGTTATTTACTTTGCAATAATTGCAAATGAAGAAATTAAACAAACCTAATATATGGATTAAGTTAATAAGTTAATTTAATTTAATTTTTATTTATATTGTTAAATTTGTTTATTTTTCTTTTATTTATTATATTTCATTTATTTATTTATTTATTTATTATTATTATTAATATTATTATTTATTTTATTTTATTAAATTTTAGTTAATATATAATTTTTTATTTAAAAGACAATGTGTATCTAATTTAATTTAATGTTTTTTATTATTTATTTTGTTTATTCATATTATGTGAGCTAAAATATAACTGAGAATGTTTTGAACTAAATTTACTTGGAGAACAATTACGTTAATAAAAATTGGATTAATTTAATAAATTAATTCATTTCATCAATATTTTCTATTATATGTTATATTTAAAATTATGTGAAATGTTGTGTAAGAGAGATCTTTACTTAGAATTGATTTAAGAAGAAGAGAATATTGTCTACATTAACTTATATAATTGATTAAATAAAATTATGAATTGTCAAATGTAGTCATAAGGTTGAAGTGGATTAGCTTGAGAATTATGTTATACCTACTAATGTTATTTGTTTTAAAATAATTGCAATTAAAGAAATTTAAACTAACAAAAGATATGGATTAAAATAATGAATTAATATACTTTCATTTTTATTTATATTGTTAATTTATTTATATTTCTTTTATTTATTATATTTCATTTATTTAATTATTTAATATTAATCTTAATATTATTATTTATTTTATTTTATTAAATTGCAGTTAATAAATAATTTTTTTATTTAAAAGACTAGAAAATTACGTTAATAAAATGGATTAAATTACTAAATTAATTAATTACACCAATATATTATGTTGTATGTTATTTTTTATTTTTTTTAAATTCTGTGATATGTTGTATAAGTGAGATCTTTTCTTAGAAATGATTTAAGAATATTGTCTGCATTAATTTCTATAATTGATTAAATAAATTATGAATTGACAAATGAAGTCCTAAGGCTGGAATGGATTAGCTTAAGATTTTATTTTTTCATTTTATTTAATAGGGATTTCCAAGTACTACTTAGTTTAAGACCATCATCCCTATTCATGTTATTAGAGGATTTCTCAATTTCGATTGCCTCTTTAATTCTTCTTTTTAAGTAGTGGTCTTCTTTATGTATTAATTTAGCTTGTTCCATACATATATAGTGAGAAGAGGAACAAGCATGTTCTGCAAGACCTGATTTATCTGACCTATTTCTAGAAATATCATTAATGTGTTCTCTTAATCTTATTCCAAAGGATCTTCCTGTTTCACCTATATAAACTTTACCACAAGAACAGGGAATTGAATACACACCTTTGTGATATTTTGGGTCTATAGAGTCTTTAGCAGACTCAAGCATGTTTTTTAAGGTGTTGGGGGGCGTGAAGGCAACCATAATGTTATATTTGGAGAGAACTCTGGCAATTTTATCAGTGATACCTTTAATATAGGGTAAGGAGATTCTAGGGTTATCACAAGTTTTTCTTATCTGTTTATTGGTAATGGAGTCTTTAATTATTTTACGGATAGTGTGGTTTTGATAGCCATTGTATAACCGTGGCATTACCTTTGTCGGCTTTTAAGATTATAATGTTTTTGTTATTCTTGATGTTTTTTAGGGCTGTGGCTTCATCTTTAGAAATGTTGCTGGGGGGAGGTCTGGCATTTGAGGATGAAGTGGTATTGAGCAAATACCCGATCTTGCAGTAGTTTCGGGATGTGTTTCTAGCAGAGATTTCAGAGTTGTCACCTCACAGAGAAGTCGACTTTCCATTGAGTTAGTACCAAGGGCAACACCAACATTGAAGGTATTGTATAGGATGAGTACACCATAGTTAGTAGAGATGAAGTTACAGTTGAAGGAAATTCTTGACAAGGGATACATTAGGCCAATTGTATCACCTTGGGGTGCATTGGTGTTGTTTGTGAAGAAGAAGGATGGTACTCTCAGGCTATCCATTGATTACAAGAAGTTGAACAAGGTGAACATCAAGAACAGGTATTCGTGGCCAAGGATTGATGATTTGTTCGATCAGTTGAAAGGAATAGCAGTGTTCTTGAAGATTGATATGAGACCAGGATATCATCAGGTACACATCAAGGAAGAGGAAATTTACAAGAAAAATTTTAGGACCAGGTATGGGCATTAAGATTTTGTTGTAGTACCATTTGGTTTGACTAATTCTCCATCTAATTTCATGTGCTTGATGAATAGTGTATTGTGTCCTTATCTGGACAAGTTTGTTATTGTATTCATTGATGACATCTTGATATATTCTAAGAATGAGGAAGAGCATGTCGAGCACTTAACAACGGTGTTGATATTACTGAGAGAGCATCAGGTGTATGCTAAGCTAAGTAAATGCAGTTTCTTTTAGACAAAGGTACATTACTTGGGACATGTTTCCAAGGAAGGCATAGCAGTGGATGCAAAGAAGATAAGGACTATCATGGAGTGGGAAGCTCCTCAAAATGTGGATGAGGTAGGAAAATGCATGGGACCAGCAGGTTATTATAGTAGGTTCATCAATAACTTCTCTCGCATTACATATCTTATTACGTCGTTGCAGAGGCAAGGTAAGAAATTTGAATGGACATATGAATGTTCAACAAGTTTTGAACAGTTGAAGAAGTTGTTGATGAATGCTCTAGTGTTAACTATTGTAAATACAGACAAAGAGTTTGTGGTATGTACAAATGCTTGCAAAAGAGGACTTGGTGGAGTCCTTATGTAGGAAGGACATGTAGTATGCTATGTGTCACAGAAACTGAATGAGCGTGAGCAGAATTATTTAACACATGATCTTGAGTTGGAAATGATCATCCATACATTGAAGATGTGGAGACATTATCTTCTTAGCAGGAGGTTTGTATTGATGAGTGATCACATTTTATTGAGGTATCTATTTGACCAACCGAATCTGAATGCCAGACAAACTAGATGGTTAGCAAAAATTAGTGAGTTTGAGTTTGAGATCAAGTAAATTAAGGGTAAGGAGAATAGGGTTGCAGATTCTCTTAGCATGAGAGTACAGGTGAATCACATAGCAGCTATGAGTTCTTATGGGATAGACTTACAGGATCAGATCTTACAAGCATTACAACATGATGGGAGGTACATGGAGCTTATGCACAAGTTACAATAGGGTACAAGTAGTCAGGATGTGGACTATCATCTTACAACAGATGGTTTGGTCAAATTTAGGGACATGATATATGTGTCAAACGACAGTGAGCTCAAGAAGACTATCTTGTAAGAGTTTCATGCAAAACTGTATTTAGGTCACACAAGATACCAAAATACATTGACAATAATGAAGAAGTTTTATCATTGTCCAAATCTGATGAAGGATGTGGTAGAGTTTGTGGCTAGATGTTTGAACTATCAGCAGGTGAAAGCATAATGTAAGCATCCAGGTGTACTACTACAGCCGATTTTGATTCTAGAGTGGAAGTGGGAGGTCATTTCCATGGATTTCATCATAGGTTTTTTGAGGACATCTAGACAGCATGATTCCATCATGGTTGTGATAGACAAGATGACTAAGGTTGTGCACTTCATTCCAGTGAAGTATACGTATTCAGCTAGTGATGTGGCATAGGTATTCATCAAAGATTTAGTGAGGTTGCATGGTGTTCCAAGGAAGATTGTGTGAGACAGGGATGCTAAATTTACTTCCAAGTTTTGTAAAGAGTTGTTTGCAAGTTTGGGGGAAACGTTGGCCTTCAACATAGCTTAACATCCGTAGACATATGGAAAGACAAAGAGGCTCAACAAGATATTTGAGGACATGTTGAGGATGTAGGTGATGCATCAGTAGAAAATATGGGAGGAGTACTTTCCGTTGGTTGCATTTGCTTATAACAATAGGCATTATTAGGAGTCACCGAGGAAGAGTTTGTTTGAGGCACTACATGGACAAAGTTGTAATACTCCCATCAGTTGGAGTGATCTAGTGAACAGGGTATTGAAAGGACCGAACATGTTCGTAAAGATGGAACAAGAAATGCAGGTTATCAAGAAAAATCTAAAAGGAGCACAAGACAAGCAGAAAGTTTATGCAGATCAGAACAAGTTGTTTAAGGAGTTTTAGGTTGGGAAACATGTGTATTTGTGCATCAAGCCCAAGAAGATTTTCTTGAGTATTGGATCATGTGCAAAGTTGGCACCTCGATTTTGTGGACCTTTCAAGATCCTTGAGAGGATTCAACTAGTAGATTATTAAATTGAACTGCCTCTGACAATGAAAGTCCATGATGTTTTCCATTTGTTATTGCTTAAGAATTATGTCAAATATGTTGATCATGTGTTTGAATGGTATGTATTACAGGTGGATGTAGATGGAGAATTCCAGTTGGAACCTTAATGTATATTGCAGAAAAAGATGCGCATGCTCCAGAACAGGTTAAAGTGCAGTGGAAGCATTTTGGGCCCAATGAAGCTACATGGGAGATGGAAAATCATATGCGGGTTATGTATCCTTCTCGTTTCGTTGGTTGAGCGAATGTTTTTGGTATATGTTTTGGTGTGATGTTTTAGTATATGTATATATGTATGTGGATGTAAATACCGCCATGAGTTGTGTTATAAAGCTCCAATAAGCGGTATGGTTGTCATGTTGTTATGTTGTTATGTGTCATGTTGGTTTGATTCTTAGCAGGTTGATCATTGTAAACACTGCATCGAGCTAAGTTATAAAGCTCCATAGGAAGTATGTTTTGAATTTAGCAGTCTTGTTGGTTATAGGTGTCATTGAACACCGAGGATGGTGTTAACCCAAGGGCAAGGGTTTTATAACATCCCTGGTCAAAATTACATGTAATAAAGTTAGTAAACGAAAAATAATAACCAAGGTTATGAGACATCTTCGAAGCTGAGCATTGGGCAAAACATCCTAGTGTGGGTATTCATTTGGTTTAATAGGGTTAAGGGAAATTGGAAAAGGCTTTGGGAAGGCACGAGGCATTAATTGGCACTTTATTTATGAAAATAATGGAAATTGGGAGAAAAGGAGGGTGAAAGGTCACAAGTTGCATGTGAGGAGGAAAATGAAGGAAAATAATGGAAAATTGAAGAAAATAGAGACCTCATTAATAAAAAGGGATCTAAGGCTTAGTTGGTTCCTTTTGTCAATTCAGTTTTATAGCTCTCTCTCTTTCACACTCTTGGAAGCTTAGAGAATTCTTGGAGCACTCTAGCATTAGATCCAAGAAAGCAAAGGAAGGACCAAGAAGGTAAAGAAAGCAAAGATCAATCAAGGAAGAGAAACATATAGTAGCTACAGCGAGATTATTTGTAGGTATCAATTTGCATGTGTGATTTCATTGCTAGTTTCGGCATGCATGGTACATTCATGTGTGTATTTGGTTCTCTTGATATAATTGGCATGGGTTTTTCCAGGTGTGACAGTGTTCTTCAACCTTGCCTTTCCATTTCCAGATAGCCATGGTGTGATGGGTTCTTTTGTACTTGGGTGAGTTGTATTTCCAAATGGTTTCGAAACTGAGTGAGGTGGTCTCTAAAAGAAAGAACACAAGGCATAGGAATCCCTGGACCAGAGAAGGTGGGATTGTGGTAAATCTATATTTTGTGTGCCTTAGTGGGCCTAGGATTCCTTGAACTATGAATGGCAGGATATACAATAAATCCTAGAGGTGTGTGCCCTTGTTTAGGCCTAGGAATCATTAACCGATGAATGGTGGGATATATGGTCAATCCTTGATGGTGAAGTCTTGATTAGACATAGTAGTCCTTGATTGTTGTATGGAAGGATATACGGTAAAGCTTAGAGACTAAGAGATAGGAAAATTCCTCACGGTGTAAGTGGATAAATCCGGTGGCATCCATGCTTATTTAGGGCCTAAAAATCCGGTGGGGATTATGGTAGAGCCTGAGGAAAATTGGATTGGTTTTGTTGTGATTTCCACCTTCATGATTGGAATATGGCACGAGGGTGATAGACTGAAAGAAATATTTGATTCAGCCAATATATGGTTAGGTGGTTCGTCGAAGTCCCAATCCTTGTTAGCTTTTGAATTCTTTAATAAGAGCTCCTTCTCCTTGGTATTTCATGTGTAAATGTACGGGCTATGTGTATTTTATGGTTGTTATATCCTTGTTATTTCTATTGGTTATATGATGGTTATGATTATGTTTTATGACAGACTTGATGCATGGATATCATCATGTTTTGATTAGTAATTGAAATAAAAATGAATACATTACCTAATACATGATAATGCAACTATTGTGATATGGAAACAATGCTTCTTTACGAATCTCAGATAAGTATGAGACCCCTATTCTTAGATATTTTGTTTTGACTTATAGATTGCATATTTGTGACATGTTTGACGAAATACTTGCCATGGATAGTAGGATTCCAGTCCAGTCCTTACTCAAGTGTTTACATTAGTACCTTATTTAAATGTCATTTATCATTCCTAAAAGTCTCATGAAGTTTTGGGCAGTGGCCTAAGTCTTGGCCCTGAAAATGTGGCACAAAATCTGAGGTCATTAGCTCTGAACTACTTGGAAAATTCCACAGTTGTTGACATGCCTTGTTGTGGGAGAAAATGGAAGGCTTTGGTCACATGCGTATTGGAAATACTGAGGGGGGGGTGAATCAATAATCCTTTTCAATTGTTATTTTTACTAGTTAGATTACTTATATTTAAAACATAAAATGAACAACAATAAGAATAAATTATTTTATTAATTTATTCAGTAAATCAAGTACAACATATGTAAGGCTTCAATCCTAGATGAAGACACCAATCTTCGATCTCCCAGGCTCCAACCTTTATTTTCCAAGCACCAAATTGGACTTCCAAGGCTCCGACCTTGTCAATTATGAGGCACCAACCCCAAGGGCTGCAACCCTATATCCGATTCAGGATCCGGCGTAGTTTCTTAAGGACTATGATCCTCTAGGGCTCCAACCCTATCCTCCAAGACACCAACCTTGTCTTTTCGAGGCTCCAACCCTTAGTTTTACTTCGTTGAGATATATTTGGTTATTACTTCATGGCTCCCAATGTCTTCTTCAACGAGCCTTGTCAATCTTCAACAATGCCTTCACTTAGTCTCCACGTCACTTTCTCAATGACAACCTTATCTTACCATGAAGGTGACGCCACTGCTCTTCATATTACCCAACCACTTTCTCCAAGATCACTTCATGATGACTAATGCATCATGGTATTCAATGTTATCTCCAAGATTAGTCAAGCCTTCTTAACAAAATGTCTTCAAATGGTTGTCCCAAGTTCTGCACTTATTCTTCAACAACAACTTCAAGGTTTGACTCCAAATAGGTAGGCATGGCTCTAAGGATTCTTTTCAAGGATGCTTGCTTGGAGTTGTCTATAGATTTTCTTCACAATATAGCTGACTAAGATGCTTCCAAAAGTATCTCTAATGAATATTCTTTACAATCCTCAAAGCTTCAAGCCCAAACTCAAAATACCCCTTTGTTCAAGGTTCCAAACGCTCCCAAATATGTGATTTTCCAACTCTTTGAAGTGTAACTGTTCAACTAACAGTAATGCTTCCAAATATGTGTAATGCTTCAAATATGTGAATGTTCGATTGTTTTAGTTAAGGCTACAAGCCTTGACTGTTGGCGCTTTCACAGTAATTCAAGCTTTCACTGAGCCTTAACCAGTTCAAGCTTATCACATTTCCAATCATATTTACCATAGGTTTGAGGTTTTATCCTTATGTTACAATCTAGAATACGCAATAGTTCTAAAGTATTAAGGCACATGTCCAATGAAATGAGCCACAAGTCGATTTGTTTGTAATTCAAATAAAAGAGAATGAGCCACAGGTCTAGGTTTTAGTTACAAGCTCACATTGCACAAATCCAAGATTACAGGTCTCTCTAGGGTTGAGGTTGTGCCGTAGTTTTAGGCCTGAATTCTGCTTCACAAGGCCGAAATTTCAAGTCTGCAAACAAATCAAGCTTGAAATAAGTGTCTACTAGCATGTTCACTTCGCTTGGCACTTTCTTAGGTTCACAAGGCCCTTCTTTAACCTTGTGCAAATGGCACTTCAATTCGTAGCTCTAATAATTGATTTATTTCTTCAAAATGCTACTATATAGACACCTCGTTGTCTCAAAAGTATTGCCTAGAAGGATTCATTGATGTAGGAATACAAAATGATTTGTTGTTCCAGAAATCTTACCCAGAAACTTGTTTCTATAAAAGAAGTTGATAGGAAAATTTCATAGAATGGTTGGTCATCTCAGGATACCCTACACAAAAGACTTGCTACAATAAATATGAACTCGTTGCCTCATAAATTTAACACATTGTCTAAAAAATTTAACTCGCAAACACATAGTTAAACTCAAATGGACTTGTTGCTTTAGGAAATGATGCTCCTCTTACTGAGACCCTTTCACAAAGAGATATCCAAAATATCTTGAATCCGTGGGCAGATAGCGAAATACACAAGTATAAACTTCACTACTACAGATGCTTGTCTTCATCGAGTTGAATAGATGAGTTCAACCTTCTATTCAATTCACGGTTTTGTTGCTCCTTTCTGAGATTGCTTCTACCAAGATGGATCGATCAGCCGTTTGAGCTTAGGCCATGTATATATATACGCATTTGAATAATCATGTCCGAATTGGTGGAGCCAGGATATTGAATTTGACTTAGGTAAAATTGAACCCGACATGTATGGATATTTTAATGTTGTCATGTGGTAAAAGAATTATAACTGTTGACTTGAGAGCTAACTTTACGAATTAGGGAGCCGACAATAATGTGTAGATATTTTTATTTAAATTTGAGGATATTCGATATTATAATAGTTAGGGATAGTTTTAATTAAGGAAAGATTAGGGCAGTTAGGATTTAGGAATTTGTTTCCAAGGACTAGGGTTAGGGTTTCAATTATGCAAAGGCTAGGGTTTTATTAATGTACTTGTGAAGGTCTTCTTCATAGGCGGGACATAGGTTAGGGTTTCTAGGTGTTCATGTATTTAGGATCTAGGGTTAGGGCGATATCATGAAAGGGTTTAAGGCATGTATCACAAGAATATTTTTCATCACAAACAATGCCATATTGACATCAATGACAAACTTGACCAACATTTCCTTTTCATGGGAGTGACTGAGGCTCTAGGACAGCAAAAAGATAAGTTGTCTCAGGGGTTAAGCACCTAGAAGGGTTGGTTACCTCCTTAAGGGTCTGTAGCTCCTGGGGAAGGTCAGTTTGGTTGTATTTTTTCAGTTCCACTTCCTTAACTATAATTAGGGAGTTGAATCGCATCATAGTAGCCTCTCATCAAATGTTTACCCCAGTGGACTGATTAGCTTGGGTAAATGTGGGAGGAGGGTGTTACAGTCACTGTAATAGCCCCAGGTTAAAAATTCATGTAATAAAAGTTAATAAAGACAAAATAAGATCAAGGTCATGGGACACTTATTCCAAGCTAAATGTTGGGAAAAATATCCTAGTGAGCATCACATGTTGTGTTTATGACTAAGGGGAAATTGGCAAAGGCAATGGAAAAGGCAAAAAGGAGTTAATTGACATATGTTTTTATCAAAATAAAGGAAATTAGGAGAAAAGGGAGGTGAAAGGTCACAAGTTGCATGTGAGGAGGAAAATGAAGGAAAATAATGGAAAAATGAAGAAATTAGAGGTATCAGGAATAAAAAAGCAGCAAAGCATCTGTTGGTAGCTTTTTTCAATTCAGTTTTGGAGTTAGTCTCAAAGAGGAGAAGAGCACCAAGAGGAGAAGGAAATAAAACAAGCAAAGGAAGGGAAAGGAAGGGAAAAAAAGCAAGGATCAAGCAAGGAAATATTGGACCAGGCAACTTCAGAGCAAGAATACTTGCAGGGAACAGACGTCATGAATGATTTCCTAGCTAGTTTTGGCATGCATGGAATATGCATGTGTGTATTTTTGTTTCTTCTTGTCGGTGGAATGGATTTTGTCAGGTTTTGACAGTGGTTTTAGCCTTGCTTTTCCATTTATGGATAGCCATGGTGTGGTGCTATTATTTCTCAGTTGAGATTTGGATTGCCAAAAGGTTTTGGATCCGAGTGAGGTGGTCTTGGGAAAATCCCCAAGGGTTGGCGGTGGAAATGGTTTTCTCCTGGAAGCCCTCAACAGGTGGGTGGAGATAGGAAAATTCCTTAAGGGATAGTGAAGGAATTATAAGGCATCCACGCTCTTATTGGTTTTGTGATCTCAGGACTGGGTTAGGTGAGATCACAGTATGGTGAGGGTGGAGGGGTTTTAACCTTTGGATTCCCTTGGTTGTTTATGGAATGGTTTATCCCATGATATCCCACATTCATGCTTGGAATATGGCACGGGGTTGATTTGCTTAAAGAAATATTTGGTTCAGCCCAATCTATGGTCAAGTGATACTTGGAAGTACCTAACTTGGTTGGATTTTACATATGGTTAATAAGAGCTAAGTTCCTCTTGATTTGATGAGTAAATGCTCTTGTTATTATGTGGATTTAATGGTTATTTTATCATTGTTATTTATCTAGTTATATGTTGGTTATAAGCATGGTTAATTGACAAATCTAAGTATGGCTCTTTTCATATTTCCATCAATGAATGTTTGGTTGATGAATGCATGACCCAATTAGTGTTATGACAGCTATTGTAAGAAGGCATTAGTATTTCTTCTTTAACCTCAGATAAATTTATGTTCCCTATGTTCAGATTTGCATTCATGAACTATAGGTTGCATGTTTACCATGTGTTTAACATAATTCTAGTCTTCGTTGGAAGGGGTCAAGTCAAGTCCCAGTTCAAGTTTTGGTTTATAAGTTTTTTTTATATGTCATTTATCATTTCTGGAAGTTTCGCCGAGTTCTGGCATAGGCCTAAGTCCTAGTTTTGAAAAGTGCCTCAGAATTCAGTGTCGATGGCATAGAATTGATTGGAAAAATCCATAGTCGCTGGCAGGCAGACCAATTGGAGTGATTGGAGGCTTACAGTTGCTTGCATGCCTTGGCAAGGGAGTGGTTGAGGCTCTAGATCAATGAAAAAGAGAGTTATCTCAGGGGAAGGACACTTGGAGGGGTTGGGTTGCTCCTGGAGATCCTATAGCACCTGAGGGAAGTCAGTAAGGTCTCAAGTTGTCGACTTCATTTCCTTAAGGTCATATAGGAGGTTGAGCCTTATCATAGTGATCCTCAACTCATGTTTACCCCAAGTAAGCTGGTGAAAGTAGGTAAATGTGGGAGGAGACGGTTACAGGGTGGTATCAGAGCCAGGTTACACTATCTTTGGGTAAAATTTGATGTTGTAAAGGTTATGGTTGTCATGCATGGGGTCATGGTATACAATTGGTATGGTCATGCATGATGTTGTTATATTGATATGATTGTAATTAAACATGTATCACGCTAATGTGGACTGATCTTGCAGATGATATAAGCCTCCCTTGAATATCAATGAGGTATGGATATGATTTTGGTATCTATTTGGTTTATCTAGCATGGTACACTTACAAGAAGAAGAAAAGCAAAGATAACGAGAAAAATGGTAGACTACAGTTCCCATGAATCTCCCTACAGATTAGTTGGGTAGCAAGGAGGAGAGTATTCTCCTGGTATAGTAGATACATTAAGGAGCTTGAGGGCAGAGATCAAAAGTTGCAAATCGGACAATGACAGGTTGGTTGAGGCTCAAGAAAGACTTGCAAGGGCTCAAGAGAAGCAGGTAGAGGTCAATGCAAGGATTCTTTAGAGCTTTTCAGAGTTACAGAGATAGGTACAATTGAGGATCAGTTAAGAGTAGGAAGAGAAAACTAATGGAGCCTATGGTAGCAGGTATCGGTCTGAATACAGGTTGGATATAGGGGATACAGTCAGAGGTGGCAAATCATTGGATACATCTAACAAGAGGATTTGTATGTATGGGCATCATTCTAGCTCCTCATCTAGGATACATCATCACAGTCATCACCATCATCATATTTATAGGAGGGGTGTGTACTTGCTTAGGATTTGAAGAAATTCAAGTTGCATACATTCGATGGAGAGATGAAGAAGTAGAAGATGCGAAGGGATGGTTTCTAAGGATGAAGAAATTATTCAAATTGCATAACTATTCAAATAACATGAAAAACAAGATATCCACCTTCAATCTCAAAGGGAAAACAAATATTTGGTGGGAATATGTGAAGAATGTCAAGGAAATTTGGGAAGAAGGGCTGATTTGGGATGATTTTGAGACACTCTTCATGAAGAAGTACTTTTATGAGGTGTACTATGATGACAGGGCTAATGAGTTGTATGAGTTGCAACTGGGTTCTATGACAGATGATGAGTATACTGGTAGGTTCCTGGATTTTTTGAGGTATGTGCCTTATCTCAAGGATGGGAAGGCTAAGATCCAGAGATTCATCAGCGGGTTGCCAACAGCATATAGAGACTGGATTGATTTTGATGAGCCTAGATCATTGGAGGAAGCCATCAGGAAGCTAAGGCATTGTTATGAGCAGTCAAAGCATAAATCTAAGCCTAAGTGTGACTTGTAAGGAAATGAGAAAGTTAAAGTGAAGTGGCCACCAAAGCAGCCCGGGATGACCTCAGGATGCAGGTGAGAAAGAAAATTGGGTTCCTTACAAGAAGTTTAATGTAGTTGAGAAGGGACATGGGTCGCAACATAGAGAGCAGTAGAATAGAGGTAATGGTATGGGACCATTGCAGTGTTGGATATGTGGCAAAGATCACCGTAAGATGGATTTTCAATTGTACCAAGGTGGTAGGCCTTAGATCTATAGTGCTTAGGAGGTGCAGAATGTTGGGGGTGTTGGTCATAACATTCCTTGGATTTATGCAGTTGTGGAAAACAAGCAGGCATATCACCAGACATCCATTATTGAGATGGAAGGTAAGCTCTGTGGTCAAGTTGTTTCTATTTTCATTGATCCTGAATCTAATTATAATTATGTTAATCCTGACCTAGTGGATATGTATGGCTTGAGAAAAGAAGTGCATGCAGATTCTCGGTTGGTGCAGTTGGCTACAGGCACTAAAAAGAGAGTTCATCACTAAAGTTATGCCTACATCAACACATCTAAATGTACTTCCACTATGATGATATAATATGATTTTGGGTATGGATTGGATGTACCTTCACAGGACCAACGTACATTGTCATGACAAGGCTATTGATTGCCTGGACGATAATGGGGAATAGAGAATTCTGCAAGGAAAGGAGAATCCTAAATCAGTGAGGATGGTCACCGTTATGCAGGCTAAGCGTAGTTGCAAGAAAGGATGTGTGATGTTTTTAGTCCATACCTCTAGTGACAAGGGTAAGGATATTGAGGATGAAGAAATATTCAAGAGGTACCTTGTGTTACAATAGTTTTAGGATGTGTTTCCAGCAGAGATTCCAGAGTTTCCTCCCCATAGGGAAGTGGAATTTCTTATTTAGTTGGTACCAGGGGCAACACCAACATCAAAATCACCTTACAGGATGAGCACTCCAAAGTTGGTAGAGTTGAATTTGCAGTTGAAGGAAATGATTGATAAGGGATACATTAGGCCAAGTGTATCGCCTTAGGGTGTACAAATATTTTTCGTGAAGAAGAAGGATGGTACTCTCAAGGATTGATGATTTGTTTGATCAGTTGAAGGAAGCATCAGTGTTCTTGAAGATTGATCTGATATCTGGATACCATTAGGTATGCATCAAAGAAGAGGACATCTAGAAGACTACTTTTAGGACTAAGTATGGTCATTATGAGTTTTTTGTAGTTCCATTCTGTTCGACTAATGCTACATCTACTATTATGAGCTTGATGAATAGTGTGATGTGTCCTTATCTGGACAAATTTGTTATTGTATTCATTGATGACATCTTGATATATTCTAAGAATGAGGAAGAGCATGTCGAGCATTTAGCAACAGTGTTGAGATTGCTAAGAGAGCATCAGTTGTATGCTACACTTAATAAGTGTGGTTTCTTTCAGACATGGGTGCATTACTTGGGACATGTTGTTTCCAAGGAAGGCATAGTAGTAGATCCAGAAAATATAAGGGCTAACATGGAGTGGACAACTCCTAGGAATGTAGATGAAGTCAAATCATTCATGGGGTTAGCAAGTTACTATAGAAGGTTCATAAGGAACTTCTCATGCATTGCATATCCCATTACATATTTTCATAGAAAAGGGAAGAAATTTGAATTGACAGAGGAATGTGCAACAAGTTTTGAGCAGTTATTGACAAATGCTCCAGTTCTTAAGATTGCAGATTTGGACAAAGAATTTGTGGTGTGTACAAATTCCTAAAAGAGAGGACTTGGTGGATTCTTGATGCAAGAGGGACAGGTGGTATGCTATGAGTCTAGGAAGTTGAATGAGCACAAGCATAATTATTTGACTCATGATCTTGAGTTGGCAGTAATTATCCATGCATTGAATATGTGGAGACAATATCTTCTTGGCAAGAGGTACGTATTGATGAGCGACCACAATAGATTGAGGTACCTATTTGATCAATTGAAATTGAATGCAATTCAAGCTATATGGTTAGCTACCCTTAGTGAATTTGACTTTGAGATCAGATACATCAACTGTTGTTGGGTGTGGAGCCTGATTATCTTCTATATTCAAAGGTATCACCACATAGGACCCCAGTTCGAAATGGGGGCGGCAACGCTGCCCGTAAAATATTCGTTGCAGGGGGGTCCAGGGGGGGGGGGCTGCGACCTTTGGGAGCCCCCCCCCTGGCGAGGGGTTTCGGGGGCAGTGCCCCCGAAGCTAAAAACAGCTGTAAAATTGCCTTGTAAAAGTATAGTAATTTCTAGTCAATCTGGGCCGTTCATTAGGCGGATGATCTGACGGTAGAACTTATGTTTAGTTTAGGGTTTTTTGCCCTAAAAGGCAACCCCTCTCTTTGTATGAGGGTATTGTATTTGAGGCTGTGAGATAGATGTGTATTCTGTGAGCGAGAAACAGAGAGGTGAGACTGTGATAGAAAACAGAGGATATTACAGCGGATTTGCTGTAGGTTGTGTCTCTTCATTTTGCTGGATAATAAAAAGGAAGGACTGGCTGTTCAGGGTGGACATAGCCCAAACTGGGTGAACCACGTATATCTGTGTCTCTCTTGTTTTGTGCATTTTCTGTGTTTATATTTCTGCAATATTTTATGTGTTCCATTGCTCCGTAATATATAATTTTCTAACAACTGTAAGGAGAATAGGGTTGCATTTGCTCTCAGCGGGAGAGTGCATATGAACCATGTTGCAGCAGTGAGATCGTATGGGATGGATTTATAGGACTAGATCTTACAAGCAGGACAACATGATGATAGGTACAGGGAGCTTAGGCACAGGTTACAACAACAGGGTACATGTGATCAGGATGTGGACTATCATCTCATGGAAGATGGCTTGGTGAGATTCAGGGACAAGATCTATGCGCCAGATGATAATGTAATCAAGAAGCTTGTCTTGAGGGAGTTTCATGTCAAACTATATTTAGGTCACCCAGGATACCAGAAGATGTTGACAGTAGTGAAGAAGTTCTACTATTGACTAAATCTGAAGAAGGATGTGGTAGAGTTTGTGGCTAGATGTTTGGGCTATCAGTAGGTGAAAGCATAGTGTAAGAATCTAGGTGGATAGCTTTAGCCTATTCCGATTCCAGAATAGAAGTGGGAGGTCATTTCCATGGAATTCATTATAGGTCTTCCAAGGACATCGAGGCAGCATGATTCTATCATGGTTGTGGTCGACAAGTTTAGCAAGGTAGATCACATCATTCCAATGAAGACTACTTATTCAACTAGTGAGGTGGCACAAGTCTTCATCTGGGAGATAGTGAGGTAGTGTTCCGAAGAAGAATGTGTCCGAAAAGGATGCTAAGTTCACTTCCAAGTTTTGGAAGGAGTTGTTTGCAAGTTTGGGGGCAGAGTTTGCCTTCAGTAGAACTTATCATTTGTAGAAAGATGGACAGACATAAAGGGTCAACAAGTTTCTAGAGGATATGTTAAGGATGTATGTGATGCATCAACATAGGAGATGGGCATAGTACCTTCCATTGGTTGAGTTTTCTTACAACAATGGTTACCATGAGTCACTAAGGCTAAGCTCGTTTGAGGCATTATATGGGTGGAGTTGTAATACTGCCATTAGCTCGAGTGATCTAGTGGACTAGATATGTTGGTAGAAATGGAACAAGAAATGCAAGTTATAAAGAAGAATCTAAAAGAAACATGGGATAGGTAGATTAGTTATGTAAAACAACATAGGGCACTGAAGGAGTTTCAAGTTGGGGAGCATGTGTATTTGCACATAGGGCACAAGAATAGCTCCTTGAGGATTGCATCATGTTTCAAGTTGGCACCATGATATTGCGGGCCTTTTGAGATCCTTGAGAGGATTGGACCAATGGCCAGCAGACTTGCATTGCCTCTAATAATGAAAGTCCAAGATATTTTCCATGTTTCATTACTTAAAATATATGTAAATGATGTTGATCATGTTATTGATTGGTCTGTATTGCAAGTGGAACTAGAAGGAGAATTCCAGCCGGGACCTCAGTACATATTGCAATGGAAATAGCTCATGCTCTGAAACAAAGCAATCGAGAAAGTTAAGGTACAATGGAAGCACTTTGGCCCTGATGAAGCTACATGGGAGATGGTTGATCAGAGGTTGGCTATGTATCATTCATTGTTTATCGGTTCAGGCAAAGCAATTTTGGTATATGTACATATTCATGTATGGTTGTTATTGTAAATACCGCAATGAGTTGTGTTATAAAGCTCCAATAAGCAGTATGGTTGTCATGTTTATCATGATGGTTTTTATTTTGAGCAGGTTGTTCATTGTGAATATTGTAATGAGCTAAGTTATAAATCTATATGGGTAGTATGTTATGCTTTTCAGCAGTTTTGTTGGTTGTAGGTGTCATAGAACACCGAAGATGGTGTTCCCCTAAGGGGGAGGGGTCTGTAACAGCTCCGGGTTAAAAGTTCATGTAATAAAAAATAAAAGAA
Organism: Pinus tabuliformis; assembly: GCA_031772625.1. Taxonomy (NCBI): domain Eukaryota; kingdom Viridiplantae; phylum Streptophyta; class Pinopsida; order Pinales; family Pinaceae; genus Pinus; species Pinus tabuliformis. The sequence goes on from CM062808.1 coordinate 930,046,686, forward strand.
AAATAAGATCAAGGTCATGGGACACTTATTCCAAGTTGAATGTTGGGAAAATATCCTAGTGGGCATCACATGTTGTGTTTATGGATAAGGGGAATTCGTAAAGGAAATGGCAAAGGATTTGAAAAGGAAAAGAGGCATTAATTGACATTTTTTTTCATGAAAATAAAGGAAATTAGGAAAAAAGGGAGGTGAAAGGTCACAGGTTGCATGTGAGGAGGAAAATGAAGGAAAATAATGGGAAAATGAAGAAAGTAGAGGCATCAAAAATAAAAATACATCAGAGCATGAGTTGGTAGCTTTTTGTTAGTTCAGTTTTGGAGTTAGTCTAGGAGAGGGGAAGAGCACCAAGAGGAGAAGGAAAGAAAGAAAGAAAAGAAAGGACAAGGAGGAACAAGGCAAAGGAAGCAAGGATCAAGCAAGAAAACGTTGGATCATGGAGATTTAGTAGCAATACTTGTAGGTAGCATATTGCAGGTATGATTTCCTAGATGGTTCTAGCATGCATGGCATATGCATGTGCGTAATTTTGTTTCTTGTTGTTGGTGGTACGCTTTGTGATCAAATTGTTTCCATTTTGATTGTCAAAGTAGGCCAACTCCTTCAGCAGGGCAAGTGGCTCACCAGGGAACAGGTTCAACAAAAGTTTCCTCATCTCATGGAGGAGCTCAACGCAATGGGGACCATTGCTTCCTAAGGGGGGAGGAATGATCCAGGTGGATATTGGTGGCCACCTGCCAAGTCCACCTGGACCCCCACCATTATTTTTCTCAGCATTTTCAGTTTCCTTAATTGTAGCACAACTTACTATTTTTAGCAGTTTTTCGGGTCCTAAACTTTCGGAGCCGTTTTGAGGCCCTAAACGACGTTTTTTGGGGAATCCAACAATGGTAGTGCTCGGATAGATCTTTCTAACGAGCTATTGTACGCGTCAAACGGAGATCGTATGCCAAAGTTACAACCCCGGGAAGTTGATGTACCAATTTACCCCAAACGGGGCCCACAGTTTGACGTTTCATCTCCTAGGGTTAGGTTTTGGAATGTTAAGGGTTTTCCATTGTTTCTCAACAATAAATAGGCCTTCGAGCCTCATTGTAACACAGTTCAGAGGCATGTAGCCACCACATCTCTTCTCAGAGATAAGCTACCATCGCCCTAGCTGGTTTATTTCCATTTCTGGTTGTAAGCATATTTCAGTATTTTCCATTAATGAAATGAAGTATTATTTCCGCTGCATCTTTGTGTATATGAATCTCTGTAATTTGTTGCGTTCCTGTTTAAATCCGGATCAGTTCCACTTCCTTAATTGTACTTGGGGAGTTTAATCAAATCATAGTAGCCTCTCATCACATGTTTACCCCAGTGGACCACTTAGCTTGGGTAAATGTGGAAGGAGGGCATTACAGAGTGGTATCAGAGCATGGTTCATGCCTTGGACTGGATGGGTGGTGTGTTGGTCATGCATTCATGTCAGTTGCATATATGTGTTCTTTATGCTTGTGGTCTATGTACTTGTTGTGTATGCATGGTGGTGGTCATGGTTGCAATGGTGTCACAATGTGAAAATGGATGGTGTTTTGTTGGATGTGGTCGTCATGAGTGTATGTCGATTATGCATGTCAGCGCTTATATATTGTTATGCATACATTGATATGGTTGTAGTTTTCATGCATGAGGTGATGGTATGTGGTTGGTATGATCAGGCATTGATAATCAGATAGAGGTTAAATTGATGTTATATGTTGATGTGATTATGAGTATACATGTATCATGCTAATCTGGTTGATCTTGCAAATGAGACATCCTCCCCTGAAATATACTAAGGTATGTTGATTATGTTACGTTTTGGTTTTAGCTGACATGGTGTACTTGCAAGAAAGAGATCAAAGATGACTAGCAAGATGGTAGACTATAGTTCACGAGACTCTCCCAATGGATCAGATGAGAAGCGTGGTGTCGGGCACTCTTTTAACTTAACAGTCACATTGAGAAGTTTGAAGGTAGAAATAATAATATGCAAGGAAGATAATGACGTAATCATGCAGACACATGAGAAAAAAGAATAAGTCAACACAATAATTCTTCAGAGTTTGTTAGAATTGCAGAGGCAAGGACCGCTTCGAATCAATCATGGGTAGGAAGACAAGACAAATGGGGCATATGGAAATAGATCTCATGGTGGGCAAAAGTCAGATAGGGATGACATGATCTAAGATGACAGGATCTTGGTTACTCCGGATAGGAGAGGTGATGGACATAGGTTATATTCTAGTTCTGGTTATGACAAGCACTATCAAAATCATCATTATCATCCTTACAAGAGGAGTGACAGGGGATATTTACCATATTATTTCAAGATGGTGAAGCCATCTACCTTTGATGGAGATTTGAAGAAGCGGAGAATGCATAAGCATGGCTACTTGGAATGAAGAAATTATTTGAGTTGCATGAATAAACAAATAATATGAAGGCCAAAATATTATCTTCAACCTCAAAGGGAAGGCATACACATGGTGGGAAGATGTGAAGCAGGTTAGAGACATCAAGATAGAAGAGTTAAGTTGGCATGAATTCTAGAAACGTTTCTGGAATAAATACTTGTCAGAAAGGTACTATGACAAAAAAGCCAAGGAATTCTACAAGTTAAAGATGGGATCAATGACATATGAGGAATAAATGACTAAGTTCTTGGAGTTATTGAGGTATGCACCGTATCTTAAGGATGAGAAAGCCAAAATTCAGAGATTTGCCAATGGATTGCCACTAGAATTTAGAGATCGGATTGAGTATGATGAGCCTTAGTTGCTTGAGGAAGTTATTGAGAAATTAAAGCATTGTTATGAGTAGTCAAAGCGCAATACATAATCTCAGCAAGGTTGGAAAGGCAAAGACAGAGCTATAGGTAAATGGTAGCCGAAAAACAAGGCCTCAGGATGCAGGTGAGAAAGAAAATGTTGCACCTTACAAGAAGTTTAATGGGTCGCAACATGGAGGACAATAAAATAAAGGTGATGGTATAGGATAGTTGCGATGTTGGACGGTAAGCTTTGTGATCAAATTGTTTCCATTTTGATTGAACCTGGACCTAATTATAGTTATGTTAGTACTGACCTGGTGGATAAGTGTGGTTTGAATAAATAAGTGCATGCAAAATATTGGTTAGTGCAATTGACTACAAGTACAAATAAGAGAGTGTATCATTGGATAAGAGCTTATGCATTCGAGTTGAATGGTATACCTACCTAAGAACATTTGAATGTATTTTCATTGGGATCATATAGTATGCTTTTGGGTATGGACTGGTTGTATCTTCACACGAGTAAGGTGGATTGTTATGACGAGGCCATTGAGTATTTGGATGACAATGGAGAACAAAGAATCTTGCAAGGTAAGAAGAAGGCAACATCAACTAGAATGGTGACAAATATGCAGGAAAAGTGAAATCACAAAAAATGGTGTGTGTTATTTGCAGTGCATATTTCTAGTGATAAAGGTAAGGATCTTGAGGATGCAGAGGTATTGAGCAAGTACCTGATCTTGCAATAGTTTCATGATGTGTTTCCAGCAAAGATTTTAGAGTTTCCGCCTCACAGAGAAGTGGACTTTTCCATTGAGTTGGTACTAGGGGCAACACCATCATTGAAGGCACCGTAAGGATGAGAAAACCATAGTTAGTAGAGCTGAAGTTACATTTGAAGAAAGTTCTTGACAAGGGATACCTTAGGCTAAGTGTATCACCTTGGGGTCCACATGGGGGTGAACCTTTGTTGTTTGTGAAGAAGAAGGATGGAACTCTTAGTCTATCCATTGATTGCAAGAACTTGAACAAGGTGATCATCAATAACAGGTATTTTTTGCTGAGGATTGATGACTTGTTCGATTGGTTGAAGGGAGAAGCAATGTTCTCGAAGATTGATATGGCAGCAGGATATCATCAAGTACGCATCAAGGAAGGGGACATTTACAAGAAAACTTTTAGGACCAGGTATGGGCATTATGAGTTTGTTGTAGTTCCATTTGATTTGACTAATTCTCTAGCTACTTTCATGTGCTTGATGAATAATGTATTGCGTCCTTATCTGGACAAGTTTGTTATTGTATTCATTGATGACATCTTGATATATTTTAAAAATGAGGAAGAGCATGTCAAGCACTTAGCAGCAACATTGATATTACTGAGAGAGCATCAGTTGTATGCTAAGTTCAGTAAATGCAGTGTCTTTCAAACAAAGGTACATTACTTAGGACATGTTGTTTCCAAGGAAGGCATAACAGTGGATGCAGAGAAGATAAGGGCTATCATGGAGTGGGAAGCTCCTAGAAATGTGGATGAGGTAAGAACATTCATGGGGCTAGCAGGTTACTATAGGAGGTTTATCAGGAACTCATCTCGCATTACATATCCTATTACATCACTGTAGAGACAAGGTAAGAATTTTGAATGGACAATGAATGTGCATCAAGTTTTGAACAATTGAAGCAGTTGTTGTCGAATGCTCCATTGTTAAATATTGAAAATACAAACAAAGAGTTTGTGGTATGTAAGTATGCTTGCAAGAGAGGACTAGGTAGAGTCCTTATTTAGGAAGGACAAGTAGTATGCTATGAGTCACGAAAACTAAATGTGCATGAGAAGAATTATCTGATATGTGATATTGATGTTAGATCTAAGACTTTTGTGGTCCATATTGCAGATATAAGTCTTTCGAATTAATCACATCGATAGGATTTGGTCGACGTTTCAAACCAACTAATGTGGTTCATCCTCAGGACAAGGTGAGAAATCAATTGGTCTAAAGGAATAAATAGCATGGATGCATCATTGCCCAGAGTTAGCCATTGGTAAAATATTATTTTAAGAAAAAGTGGTAAGGGATTATCTGTTTAATAATTCAAAATTTAGTTAAAAACTAGTTGTTATGTGATAATTAATTATTTAATTTCGATATTATAAAATAATAATTTAATGATAACAATTTATATGGTAATAGTTAATTTATATAATATAATTTGACTTATTAAAATAAATTCGGTTGAAAACTAGCTGTTAGGAATAATCCAAAATTAAAAAATATATATATTTAAAAAAAAAATTAAATAAATAAATTTGTAAATAAATAAATAAATACTAAAACAAAAATTATTTCACTATATTTTAGTGATAAATTTATTAATATTATCAATTTCACTAATAAGAATAATTTATTAATGTTGTCCATTTAATATGATTATTCCTAATTAGAGGAAAACTTGTCCTTAAATAGGAGGAAAGCAGAGATAACCCTAAAGATTAACTGCAATATTAATAGCTAAGAATATTATTCAGCGCAAAATGAAATCAAGATTAAAAAAAAAAAAGGATGTTAAAAAAGATATAATAAGCTGATCATATTAGACGAATGAAGATAAAGATAATTAAAGAGGAAAATAGGGGATAAGACTAGAAGAGGAAAGAAGAAAATTAGGAGGAGACAGAGGGAGAAAGGAGAAAAAAGGAGAGGAGGAGTCATGATGAGAGGGTTGGAATCCAACTTTTACTTAATTTCCACCCATCATCCCTATTAAGGTTACTGGCATGCCTTTCGATTTCGATTGCTTCCCTAAGTTTCCTGTGGTGGAAAAGATTAACCCTAGCAATGACTTTGGAGTCTTCAATGCAGACGTGGTGTTTCGATTTCTCTGCATGTTCAACAAGGGCTGGTGTGCATGAACAATTGTGTCTAATGTAAACAACATGCTCCTTAATCCTCTGTTTAATAGACCTACCTGTTTCCCCAATATAGGGGATACCACAGGAGCAAGGAACAAGGTAGACTCCTTTGGTGTCTTTAGGATCAATTGGGTCCTTAACAGATCTAATAGAATTCTTAATGATATTGATTTGACAACGATCATACATGCATTGAAGATGTGGAGACACTATCTTCTTGGGAGGAGGTTTGTATTTATGAGTGATGACATTGGATTGAGGTATATATTTGACCAACCGAATCTGAATGTCAGACAAGCTAGATGGTTGGAAAAAATTAGTGATTTTGATTTTGAGATCAAGTACATTAAGGGTAAGGAGAATAGGGTTGCAGATGCTCTTAGCAGGAGAGTACAGGTGAATCACATAACAACTATGCGTTCTTATGGGATAGAGTTACATAATCAGATCTTATAGGCAGGACAAAAGGATGATAGGTATATGGAGCTTATGCACAAGTTACAACAGGGTACAAGTGGTCGGGATGTGGACTATCATCTTACAACAGATGGTTTGGTCAGTTTTATGGATAGGATATATGTGTCGAATGACAATGAGCTCAAGAAGACTATCTTTCGAGAGTTTTATGCAAAATCATATTCAAGTCACACAAGATACCAGAAGACATTGATAGCAGTGAAGAAGTTTTATCATTGGCTGAATCTAAAGAAGGATTTGGGAGAGTTTGTGGCTAGATGTTTGGACTGTCAGTAGGTGAAAGCAGAATGTAAGCATCCAAGTGGACTACTACAACCGATTCTAATTCTAGAGTGGAAGTGGGAGGTCATTTCCATGGATTACATCATAGGTTTTTCAAGGACATCCAGACAACATGATTCCATCATTGTTGTGGTGGACATGTTGACTAAGATAACGCACTTCATTCCAGTGAACTATACTCATTCAACTAGTGATGTGGCATAGGTATTCATCAGAGATGTAGTGAGGTTGCATGGTGTTCCAAGGAAGATTGTGTCAGACAGGGGTGCTAAGTTCAATTCAATGTTTTGTAAAGAGATGTTTGCAGGTTTGGGGACAAAATTGGACGTCAACACAACTTATCATATGTAGATAGATGCATAGACAAAGAGGTTCAACAAGATATTGGAGGACATGTTGAGGATGTATGTGATGCATCAACAAAGTTGATGAGGGGAGTACCTCTCGTTGGTTTAATTTTCTTATAATAATGGGTATTATCAAGAGTTGCTCAGGATGAGTCCGTTTCAGGCACTATATTGGCAGAGTTGTAATACTCCCATCAGGGTGAGTGATCTAGTGAACAGGGTATTGATAGGGCCGAACATGTTGGCAGAGATGGAACAGGAAATGCAGGTTATCAAGAAAAATATAAAGGGAGCACAAGACTGGTAGAAAGGTTATGTAGATTGGAACAAGTTGTTTAAGGAGTTTCAGGTTGGGGAATAGGCATATTTGCGCATCAAGCCCAAGAAGAGCTCCTTGAGGATTGGACCATGTGCCAAGTTGGCAACTCAGTTTTGTGGACCTTTCAAGATCCTTGAGAGGATTGGACCAGTAGCTTATTGAATTGAACTGCCTCTGACAGTGAAATTCCATGGTTTTTTCCATGTGTTATTGCTTAAGAAGTATGTTAAAGATGTTGATTATGTGATTGACTAGTATGTATTGCAGGTGGAGCCAGATCAAGAATTCCAGCGGAAACCTCAATGTATATTGTAGAAAAATATTCACATGCTCCGGAATCAAACAATCGAGTAGGTTAAAGTGCAATGTAAGCATTTTGGTCCCGATGAAGCTACATGGGAGATGGAAGATCAAATTCGGGCTATGTATCCTTCTCTATTCATTGGTTAAGTCAATGTTTTTGGTATATATTTTGGTGTGATGTTTTGGTATATATACATATGTATGTTTATGTAAATATTGCCATGAACAATGCTATAAAGATCCATGGGAAGTATGTTTTGCTTTCAGTAGTATTTTTTGTTGTAGGTAACATTGAACACTGAGGATGGTGTTCCCCTAAGGGGGAGGGTTCTGTAACATCCTCGGTCAAAATTCCATGTAATAAAGTTAATAAAGGCAAAATAATAACCAAGGTCATGAGACATGTATTCCAAGCTGAGTGTTGGGACAAACATCCTAGTGTGGGTGTTCATTTGGTTTAATATGGCTAAGGGAAATTAGCAAAGACTTTGGGAAGGCACACGTCATTTATTAGTATTTTCTTTCATAATGGAAATTAGGAGAAAATGGAGGTGAAAGGTCACAAGTTTCATATGAGGAGGAAAATGAACTAAAATAATGGAAATTGAACAAAATAGAGGCCTTATTAATAAAAAGGCTTCTCAGGATCACTTGGTAGCTTTTTTCATTTCAGTTTTGGAGCTCTCTCTCACTATTCTCCATCTCTCTCACTCTTGGACGCTTAGAGCATTCTTGGAGCACTCTAGCATTAGATCAAGGAAAGCAAAGGAAGGACCAAGAAGGTAAAGGAAAGCAAATATCACAAGGTAGAGCAACATCTAGCAGCTACAACGAGATTATTTGCAAGTATCGATTTGCATGTGTGATTCCCTTGCTAGTTTTGGCATGCATGTGTGTATTTGGTTCTCTTGTTGTCATTGGCACGTGTTTCTCCAGATGTGACAGCATTCTTCAACCTTGCCTTGCCATTTCCAGATAGCCATGGTGTGATGGGTTCTCTTGTACTTAGTTGAGTTGGATTGTCGTATGGTTTCGAAACTGAGTGAGGTGGTCTATGAAAGAAAGAACCTTTATTATTTGATGGTAGAGGGTGAGCCACTCATTATTGTCATGTATGTGGATGATTCATTTTTGATAGGATCATCGGGGCTCATAGAGGACTGCAAGAGGAACCTGGCAGCAAAGTTCAACATGAAGGATTTGGGGTGATGCAATATTTCGTAGGATTGGAAGTATGGTAGAAGAATGGGGAGATCTTCCTTGGACAAGGAAGATACACTACAAATATTCTGAAGAGGTTCAAATTTCATGATTGCAAACCCATGTATACACCCATGATAACCACTCGAAGAAGATAGATGCATCAGATGACAAGGATGTCGACCCCACCTTGTATAGACAGCTTATTAGATCTCTTATGTATCTAGTCAAGATGAGGCCAGATATTTGCTTCACAGTAAATACCATTAGTTAGTTAATGGTAGAACCAAAGAGGGTACATTGCGCAACAACGAGCCACGTTCTGAGTTATGTGCATGACACAATTGAGTATGATTTAAGATATACTTGAGGAGATGATGTCAGATTATGTGGATTTACAGATGCAGATTGGGCAGGCAGTTCAGTGGACAGGAAAAGTACCTCTGGGTATTTCTTCAATGTTGGATTAGGAATGGTTTCTTGGTATAGCTGGAAGCATAATTTAATAGCACTGAGCTTTGTAGAAGCAAAGTATATGGCAACAAGCACAACTGCATGTGAAGCTATATGGATTCGGAAGCTGCTAATGAGCTTGTTCAGGTAGAAGATTGAGGCGACCAATGTCTACTATGATAATCATAGTTGCATAAATCTCTCTGAGAATCAGGTGTTTCATGACAGGTAGAAACACAAAGATTTTCAATGTCATTTCATCAGAGATTGTGTACAACGTGGAGCAGTTCAACTACAGTATGTTCCCACAGAAGTGCAGGTTGCAGATATACTCACAAAATCTCTAAGAAGAGCTAAGTTCGTCTATTTCATAGAACATATGGGTATGGTGGAGAACATGTTTTAGTCGCAGAGGAAGATTACCTTGGATGATTCTTATTTGAAAAAATAATAAATGAGAGGGAGTTGTAGTGCAAATGAAATTTTCACAACAGTATAATAGGGTCAGCAGTAGCACAAATGCAATGTATATCAGACTTGCGTAGTGGTTGGTGGGTAGTAGCAACCAGATATCAGCAATGTGACAGGAGATGATACAGAGACAAAGTGTTGTGGCAGGGTGTGAAACACTAGAACGCATTCCTCGCTATGAGGGAGTGTTACTTTTTGTAGCATCAGATATGTTCTAGCCATGAAATTTTGTGGAGAGGCTAGAATACATGAGATATCCAAAACCCATAAATCGTTTCTATAAATTCTGCCTAGAAGTGGCTCAATTAGATTACTAATTGATTTTTAAATATTTCCTAAGTCTAAACTTAGGGAATATGGTTAATTAATCAGTATTAATTGAGATAAGGTAAGAATCATCTAGAAACTCACAAGGATTGATCCAGAGATGATCCTAGCCATTGATTAAGTTTTAATCTTTGTCATTGGTGCTCCAACAATGGATTATAAGAGGAGATCAATGTGGCGATGGAAAAAAAAAACACCATAGCAGATACTCAATTATAGAGGCAAGTTCAATTTTCTCAGTGGCAGTAGCTTAGCAGAGAAGATAGAGCTAGAGGGTGGTTAGCAGGTGGAAGAGGAGTGCAACAACATTACGGGAGGAAGGTTTCTAGTCTCTAGAAGAGGCAAAGGAAGGAAGGCCGAAATTCTCAAGGGCCAGCTTAAGATCTGCGCAGAGGGTGACTCAGGAGACTCAACGAAGAGGTTGGGGAGGTAATTTTGGAGAAAGAAAATAACTATGGGGTGAGAGAAAATTCCTCACTAGATTTTTCCAGTATTCTCCTCGGATTAGATTGCTAGTTGAGCATCTAAATTATTGTAGTCAAAATTGTTGCCGAAAAATAATAATAAAACCCTCATCTGCTACACCGATTTTCCTGCATTTGGTTTTTCTGGGGACAGTTATCCAAAAATAATTGTGTCAAAATTCTTATGTATGTGCTAGAATTTCTCAGTTTCTAGTATTTTATTTTCCGCAATATTCTTATGGTGAAAATTGCAGTTGTGATTTTATTTGTTGTTTGTCATAGCAAATAAACTACATAATTAAATTTTCAGTTAGAAGAATAATTTCCAATAGTTGCAGTAGATAAAAATTTCACATGAAACCCAAACCAAGAAAACTAGAATGATTTTTTAGTATATTCTCTTTTTACAATGTTACAATACCATTTATATATCTCATGGTACCCAGAAACCCCCGATTCATTAACCTTGGATTAGAATATAATTGTAGTTCCCTAATCAAAATTACAGTACCATGGATGACAATAATTGTGTTCCATAAAACCACAAATAGGTGAGTTGTGTGCCAAAAAATGCCAAAACTAATGCAAAGCCCCCTAAAAGAAAATTAGGGGCTCCACCCTCGAACCCTTGAGTGAGGGATGCTATCAACCCCCACCCTACACCCATCACATTTGAATTGCATGTGGGGATAGTGATGCAAAGAATACAACGCATACCCAAAATTCCACTAAATGGGAAAAAAATCAAGTAATCAATAGCTCACAAAGACAAATTAACAACATAACAATCCAAATATGTGAAAAATCCCCCATTTGTTTTGCTTTTGTAGGGATTTAAAAGTCTTTTCATGTATGAGAAAAGTGGCAATTAATTTTTTCCACATAATTCTTAGATGCCCATGTACAAAATCTAAAGTGCCAAATGTTTACTTGGTTATGTTTCATGTCATGAACATGACTAAGGTAGTTTACAGGGTACACCTAACTTCCTTCAAAACAAGTGAGATGAGTTTAAATTAGCTAATTCTTATCTAGTATATGTGAATGTCAAAATGAGGATCAATTGGCAAAAGTATGTATTAACTTGAAAACATTCATCAAACACTAACTAAATGATATTCCCACCACCCCCTAGAGAGAACTTAAATTTAAGTTTTAAGTTCTCTCTAATATTTCCCTTGGGAAAGGATGGGAGGAATATTAGAGAGAACTCAAATTTAAGTTCTACCTAATATTTCCCCCGCCCTCAGCCTAGTGAAATATTAGAGAAAAATTAAACTTACCTTTCACATGTCGAGACTCAAACTTTGACAGATACATCCTTCCAGAGACTTTACAACAATACTTTATGCTTCACTTTGCAACCTTTCATTGACATTTAGCTGAGTATATTTTTTATCATCCATATCGCATGGCATGTATGAGAGAGCATATATAGAAACTTAGCTAACTCATAGACTAAGACATGCATGCTAACTCTTTTCACAAAACAATGCTTGGATTACAATTCTAATGTGTCCTTCAACCGTTGCTAGAGACATGTCTTACAAAGTAATGTGATTATCTTTGAAATATTGATCAAATGCATTAGGAAGTGCTCCTTAAAAACTTCTAATGCAATATTTTATACATGCAAGCTCATTCATTTTTCATGATTCTATTATCAATTTTTGCATATAAAAAAACTATTGATCATGGTATGTGAAGTCACAAAGCCTTTGAGTCATGAATAATGATGCAAGATTTTCATAATATATATCCTTCTCAAGACCATAAAATTGTGCACTCAAGGCTTGTACGATTACCTCATCTTCGCTAGGATCATTTACCAATTCATCTTTTATTCTTTATGACAACAAGTACCACCAATTGAGGCAAGACTTGTGAAACCATTTATTAGTTGTGTAGCCATATACCTTGGAATAAGGGTTGCATCTTATGTTTTCTTAAGAGTGGCCCGTTTTGCTAACAACTGAAGAGAAAATCTTATTTCTACAATAGACTAATATCTTAGGTCAATGAATGGATGATTAGGCATGGTTGTGTTGTGGCCAGCAACAACCCCCTTCTTGTTTAGTGTTGTTACTAATACTAAATAAGTGGGGACCCTTAGTCAAAATTTTAAAAAATCAATTAGTTCTTGAATTTGCTTTTTCAATAAAACTTACCATCATAAACTTAGGAGAATACCCTTGAAAAATCTAAAAAGCTTAAGTTTTATGATAAGGTAGGATAAAATCACTCCTTAAGAAATATCGCATCGTAAAAAGGATAATGGATACCTCCTTACAAACACAATTCTAAGGTTGCAATATCGCGATGCAAAACTTCATCGCATTGCATGCATCAAATATCACTTACGTTGAAAAACCTCAAACTGCCGATATGCGATGGCGCATATCGCAAATCACATTTCACAGAAAACACATTAACGGATAACTATCATATGTTGCACTCTAGCGATATTGTGATGTTGTGATATTGCGATATTACGATCGAGCAATATTACGATAAAGCGATAGAGCGATATTGCGATGTTGCGATCTGCGATATTGCGAAGCAAATCACAAAATCGCTTCATCGCAAATCTTTTGGGCTCGTTGTTCAAAAAAATATTTTCCATAAACCGAGACTTGGTTATGTGATTTAATGTTAATTAATGAGTTAGTTGCTAATCATTAATGAAATAGGGTTTCGTGCTTATCGAAGAGCCATTTCACGTTAGGTGGTATATTTTATATGTCCTCAGCATTTAAAGCTGTCCCGTCACCTTTTCCTTATCATGATTCTCACCTCATTTGTAAACTACAGGAACAAAGAACAGAGAATTATACAAAGCAGTATTCAGGATACTATGGGAAAGAAAGGCAAAGCTCCAAGTTCTGAAGATAAAGAAATGACGCCCTTGTATACAGACACTGCCTGTAACAGAGACGCTAGTATTACTACTTAGGAAGGCATGTATAGTCTACTTGAGGAAGAGAATCCCAAAATAATGGAGGTTACAGCTACTGCAGGCTCACATGGGTCTTCTGAGGCACCTATTACAGAGCTAGCTTGCTCATTCTTACACTGAATAGCGGTGAGGCCCAAAATTCTTCCATACACGGACATGGTTAAATGGGTACTGGACAGCGCCGACATAAAAAACAAAAAATTTAAGACTCAGTGTCAGCAACTTACGGAATCATTATTTTCACAAAATTTAAGCTTTATATCTGCTAACAAAAAACGTGCAAGAGGCAAAAAAATCGAACCAGGGAACCCTGGATCAAGAAACGAAGGCAGTTTCCGATGCGCGATTAGCACTTACAAAACCTCTTGAAAGGGAAAGCCTCTAATTGCTCAGTCACCTGTAAGCCCAGGAATTTGTAAGAAAGCAACGATAGAGGTAAAAAAGTAAAACTTGAATCCTAAAACCAGTGGTATTTGTCAGAAATATCTTCAAAAGGGTATCTACCAAAAGTTGAACAACTGTAGACAGGCTAGAGACAGAAGGCTCAAGAAAAGGCAGAATCAATCAAAAGATTAACTAAGTTGAATTGGGATTCTTACTGGGCACATTTGGTAAAACCACACAGCCAGTGCATGACTCTCAAATGTATCATCAATTCTGCCGAGAAGATGGCGCCAGCTCTTGCCGATGTCGTTTTCACAGGACAGTTAAAGTCGGAAGTCGGCTAGCCGACTCTTCTCAAACAAATGCTGAATGCTTGCGATTTCAAGGAACATATACAGAAATAGTTAGTTGTTAGTTTTAATTTTAGATTCAATGTTAGTATTCATTTTGCTTTATTTTTGCCCGAAATGAGGACGGTCATTTAAACCGTATCCTACATTTTTGTAATAAGTTATTTTTAGATTTGGTTAGTAGTATTTAAACCCTTCTCATGCATTTAGAGAAGGGTCCTGAAATTTGTCAAAACTTGTCCTCAGAACATGCACTTTTGCACCCTCCGAGGAGGTTTTGATGAATGAATGGAACAAGATTTATTGATATTTGCATTTAATATCTACTACTCATGTTGCACTTCCGTACTCTTAGTGGATGTTGGATTAAGAAGAGATAAATCATTATCCTTTGAAGCTCATGAGTAGAACTAGTTATAAATGGTACTTCTATCTCTTAACTATTTCTGCCTTTGTGTTACAGTAGTATTTGTGTTCAGTTGTTTATATATTGATGCGTGAATGCTTGAGTTATCATTTTCCACTTCTGTATGGTGACAACGATTTATTTATGCTTAATGTATGAGTAGCTTATTATGTGATATGTTTTTCACAACTGTTTCGTCTAACTTTTTATACGAAGTGGTTTATCTCTATTGAATTCTCTTCTTATAACAGTTGAATGATCTTTATTACCAATTGTTATTTGAAATTATTTTAGATCGCATAACGGAAATATACACCCCGGGTTAATGTAGAATTAGATATTTCTGTTTATTAGAATACAATTGCATGTTATTAGATTAGAGTTAAAGTAAAAGCATTTCACTTAGGAACTTTTAGAAAGGAAATATCAAATCTCAACACACACACACGCATAAATTGGGAAATTGGTCCCATATCCCCAGTCGAACCCACCATACCAAACGAAAAAGGAGCTACTAACCAACGTCCGGACCGGGTGGGTATCCCCCTTGTTGTAGACCTAATTTTCGGGGCTTAAACATATTTGGCACTAGAAGGAGGGGTCCGAACTGTGAATGGCAAATAAGTCTAAATCTAAATACCATTCTGAGAGTAAATCGCCCTCACCATCTCCCCCGACTTCTCCATCGCACTGAGAATCTTTAAATCTAGAGCCAGAAGTCGAAAGAACAACAGTCGCTGCTACAAACCCTGACATTTCAGAACAATCTACTATTGAACCTCCTGAAGTTGAATCTTTGATCCATAAACTTCAGTGATTTTCTATATCACCTCAAAGATCTGATAAATCTCAAGGCAGCGTGACTTCGCAATATAACCCTGCTCATCCTCTTACCAGATTAAAGAGCGAAAAGTTTGGTGTTCAGCCAATCGAGTTACCTCTACCTACAAGAAAGAGAGCAAGGAAATCGCCTAAAGGGTCCGATAGCGAGACTCTTTCATCATCATCATCCATCTCCACCTCTCCACCGCGAAGTCAACCATCCACTCCTCCACTTCAGATTATTGTCCACTAGTCCACAGGAACTTCCACACCTTTTTCTCAATCATCTGGAGTCATAATATCCTCATCTTCTCAATTACAGAGATCATCTTCTGCACTTTCCTTTGTTAGTAGTTCAGCGATGGCCCAATCTCCATGGAATAACCCAGGGGCAGTCTTAATGCCTACACCCTTGAGTCAGATACCGGCCCATCCTGAAAAATGGCTGCCTAAGTTTAATCCTGAAGCAGGCATGCTAGAGGAAGAACATATAAATAACTTTATGTTATCCATAAATCTCAATGGAGTTACCAACGAAGATGTTGTCATTCGATTTTTCCCTTATACTCTGCAAGGAGCAACCGGATCATGGTATTTCTCATTACCATCTGGATCTATCACTTGTTGGGATGTCTTCCAAGAACAATTCCTGACTAATTTCGGTGATGACAGGTCTATGGCGACATTGATCAACGACCTGTCTAACCTTAGGGCCAAGTCAAAGGAACCTATCAAAGATTTTAATTCACGTTTCAATAAACTGTTAAATAAAATTCCTACTGCTTCCAAGCCTAGCGAAGAAGTGCGAAGTGAGTGGTACATTTCTACTTTACCGTCAAACAAAGCAATCTTCGTTGATAGGGCTAACAAAACAACTTTAGCTGACAATATGAAAGAAGAAATAGGGGTAGAGAAATGTATCATAGCTCTAGAAAAGAAAAACGTGATAGAATAACGAAAATCCAAGAAGGTTACTTTCAAGGAAGACCCCAAGAAAAAACAATCGAAAGATCCGTTCGATTTAGAAGGATTGCAAAAAGTTTGAAAACCATGTCTAACGAAATGGTTGACATTAAGAAACAAGTGGTAGAAACTTCTTCTAAAAAGCCATACAAGCCTTATAGAAGAAACCCTTCAACCGATTCAAAGCCGCCAAATGCTATCACAAGTGCTAAATCAGAAGAAGAAGAAGAGGAAATTGCTACTGAAGAATATACCGATAAATAAGAAGTTGTAGAGGTACAAGGTATGTGGGACTTCATCCTCCCAGATGAAGACGATCAAGAGGCATCCCCAATTAGTACTCGAAGTATAAATCAACTTGATCCTCCTCAACCCACTCCTAAGCCAAAGAGCGCAAGCTCAATGACTAAGGATAAAGTAGCAGCTAAGAAAACGACACCTAAAGCGACTCAAACCAGCCCAGTCCAAAAAGATTCATCAACTCCATCAAAAATTTTGATCGTTTCGGATGAAATGGAGTATAATATCATAGAAGACATGAAAAATATTGGGGCTAACATCACTTTTTACGAATTCAGCAAGTTAAAACACCAGCAAAAGGTACTTTTGAAAGAATTACATGTTGTACTAGTTACACCTTCGCCCGCCGCTATAATCTCTCAAGCTTCCCATGAAATGGGAAGACCTCCGACTAACGTGATTAATAAAGTTGATCCAAACGACATCGCTTTAATTGGAGGAAGGTCGAGATCTCATACTCCCCCATTTCTTCTTACTTATGAAATTTTCAATAATAATTTGCATAATTGCTTAGTGGATTCTGGAGCTTCATCTAATATTCTACCAAAATCAATATGTGCAAAGTTGAACATTCAACCGCAAAAATCTGTTATGCGCATAGTTCAGCTAGATCGATCGCAAGTTGAAGTGATCGGCGAATTAGATCAGGTTACCATAAGGTTGTCATCCAATCCAAAGGTATGTCAAGTTATCGACATTTTAGTTGTTGATATTGTGGAATTTTATGGCTTAATTCTTAGCAGAGATTGGTCAGAAAAAACTTCTTGGATACTTTGCAACTGACTGGTGGCACATGTGGCTCCCTTACAATGGTAAACCAAATCAGATAAAAGTTGAGCGAGAAAGACATCAGAAATACATAGTAACGGAACTGGAAGGAGAGAATGAAACCGTAGCATATAGCAATAACATCATTGGCAACTACTCAGTAGATTCTTTCTTAGGAAATTTTAATGCTCATACTTCACCTTACTTAGAACATTCTATTTTATCTCAAGTAGAAAATTTCTCTCAAACAGATAGTTCTAAATGTATTAATTTTATAGATAGTCATGTAAATACATCTTTATTTTGGAAGTTATTTTTTTACGGTTCTAAGTCTAACGAAGGAGTAGGAGAAGGATGCGTGTTAATCAGTCCAGAGGGAAACAAAACTATGCTAACTTGTAGACTCGAATTCGATGCACCAATAATACCGCAAAATACGAGGCTTTAGTCCAAGGATTATACAAAGCAATCGGATTAGACATCAAATATCTTCAAGTTTTCAGAGATTCTGAAATTGTAATCAAACAAGTACGCAATACTATACATTTTTTATCAGGTCATTTAAAGCATTACCAATCTTTAGTTCAAGATCTATTTGAACACTTTAAAGCATTCAATATTTCATCAATTCCCAGACTCCAGAATGCTAGTCCATACCTCCTAGCTAACATAGCTTCCAAACTCATTCCTTCAAAAGACTATAGCCCTGATCAATTTTCAATCGAATTAATCTTTAGACCCTCAATTCCTGATAACATTACCAATTGGAGGATTTTTAACGACGATCTTGATATTATGAGCTTTCTCACATCCGAAGGATCTTACACCAATCATATAATTGATGAGGACAAACATGATAGACAATTGCAACAAGATAGCACTAATAATGCTATGCCAAAATCAGTAGTCAAGTTAGAAGACCTTTATGATTTGAAAGATCGATTCAAAAGATCTACCAATTCAAAACTGTAAAGTTCAACTTTGAACTATAAATTATTAAATCTAGGAACTGATTCCAAACCACATAATATCAACCTAGGCCTTGGCCTAGCTCCTGAAGAAAAATTAGTGTATATTCGTCTCTTGAGACAATACAAAAGTGTCTTCGCTTGGAACTACGATGAACTCAAAACTTATGACAATTCTATCATCCAACATACTATCCCAATGCTAAACGATGAAAAACCTGTCCAGCAAAAGCTAAGAAAGTTCCATCCCAATCTAGAAAACCAGATCAAATCTGAACTCAATAAGTTATTGAAAGCCAAAAGCATTTTTCCCATTCGACATTCCAAATGGGTTTCCAATATGGTTCTCGTTAGAAAGAAAAACGGAGACATTAGAATTTGCATTGACTTTCAAAACCTTAACAAAGCCTGTCAAAAGGATAATTTTCCTTTACCTCCCATGGAGCAAATACTGCAGGCAGTCACAGGATCAGAATTAATGTCCTTCTTGGATGGATTCTCAGGATACAACCAAGTGTTGGTTCATCCTGATGATCAATTAAAAACCACATTCAAAACCAAATGGGGCACTTACGCATATCAAAATATGCCCTTTGGTTTGATCAACGCTGGTGCCACATTTCAGCGAGCCATGGACATCGCATTCAAGGGATTAGTTAACAAATCAGTGGTAATCTACTTGGATGATATAACTATATATTCTAAGAAACGAGGCAATCATCTTAGAGATTTAAAAAAAATCTTCCAACGTTGTCAAAGGTATGGAATTTCACTTAACCGGAAAAAAATCCTTTTTCGCATTAAGTGAAGGAAAAATTCTTGGATTCATAGTGTCAAAATCTAGAATTCATATTGATCCTGACAGAATCAAGGAGATTTCCCAAATACCCCTACCTCACAACAAGAAATCTATGCAATCTTTCCTTGGCCAGATTAATTTTGTAAAGAGATTTGTTCCATATTTTTCAAGAATCGTGTCTCCTTTACAAGCAATGATTAAAAAGAACTCAAACTTCAAATGGGGCCAAGACGAATATGAGGCATTCAATCTAATCAAATAAGCAATTGTTAACACTCTATCTTTAGCAACTCCAAAAAATTTTGATCCTTTTATTTTATATACATTTGCCTCTAATAGATCATATGTTGCAATACTCACTCAAGCAAATCAAGACAAGGCAGAAGCTCCAATTGCTTTTTTTAGTTCGAATTTACAGGGGGCTGAGTTAAATTATTCAGATGTAGAGAAACAAGCTTATGCTGTTTTCAAAGAAATTAAATATTTTAGACCCTTTTTACTTAAGACCCATACAAAAATCATAGTATCGTTTCCAGCGGTAAGAAATCTCTTAGTACAGAAAGATGTGGGTGAGAAAAGAGCCAATTGGGTTACTGCCTTACAAGAATATGACGTAGAAATCAAACCAGCAAGTATTGTAAAATGTCAAGGCTTTTGCAAAATGCTGGCTGGAGCATCGCTTATTTTCGAAATACTATCTACAAAGATACAAATGTATGAGGTAAGCCTAAACGATGTTGAACCATTATACGCTGATATCATATTTTATCTAAATAATGGATATGCTCCTTCAAACCTCGATCATACCAAGAAAAGAGCTCTAAGGTTGAAGGCTAAATAATATCAGCTCGTGAACGATGTTCTTTTTAGAATAAATTATGATTCTGTTCTCCTTTGATGTCTTGAGAAATCTAAAGCTAAAAAAGTCTTGTAGGAACTCCACGATGGGCCAGCAGGCAGACACTATGTTGGAGACGCTACTGCACATAAAATCTTACGCAGGGGCTATTATTGGCCCACATTATTCAAAGACTCACATAACTACGAAAGGAAATGTCAAGTTTGTCAAACCGCTGCTGGGAGACAAAAGAAACCATCATTGCCGCTACAACCGGTCAACATTGAGCAGCCTTTTGATCAATGGGGATTGGACATAATAGGTGAGATCGTTCCTCACTCCTCTAAATAGCATAGATATATCCTTACAACAACATATTACTTTACTAAATGGGTAGAAGCAGTTCCTCTCAAGACGACTAATGCTGAACACATCATCGAGTTCATAGATCAGTTCATAATCACCAAGTTTGGGTTGCCTTCTGCTTTAATGTTTGATAATGCATCATATTTTTTTGGTAATGCAATGACTGAATTTGCACTCAAAAGGGGTTTCAAGCTTAAATACTCTACCAATTATTACCCACAAGGGAATGGGTTAGCTGAATTTACAAATAAAAACTTAATCAGAATCATTAAGCGAACCATTGATCAAAATCACACAAATTGGCACAAGTATTTAATATATGCTTTATGGGCAGATCATATAACGCAGAAAGCCTCCATTGGCACTTCTCCCTTTAATTTAGTTTACAGGAAAGAAGTGGTCCTTCCAATTCATTTAGCAATCCCCTCTTTGGCCTTAGTTCAATATATTGATGAAGCACCAACTTCTTCCTTACAACTAAGGCAACTGGAAATAATTAAGTTAGAAGAGAAATGAGAACATGCCAAAATAACACATGCTTATCACCAAGAATTAGTAAAAGCTTCTTTTGATTCAAACATAATATCTAGAAAGGACTTTCAGATGGGAGATCTTGTTCTAAAATGGGACAAGTCTCATGAGGAAAAAGGGAAACATACGAAATTTCAACGAATGTGGCTTGGCCCATTTCAAATCGCAAAAGTCATAGGTCTGTCTACTTTCATGTTACAGGATTTAACATGAAAAAGAGAATCTTTACCTGTTAATGGAGAGATCCTAAAAAAATATTTTCCATAGGAGATCATTCTTCTATCTTGTAGATTAATGTTTTTATTTTAATTTAATTTTCGTAATAAAACCAGTTGTAAATGATTACATTTGGAATTCACGAAAAAGACACAAATTCTCTTTTAGATTTTGTGTTTTCACTTGTATAAATAAAATTCTTTTAGAAAATTGATCGTTATCACTGAAAGATACAATCAAAGGCTCTAGGTCTAGAAATGATACTAGTTTCAACCTTGTAAATTTTGATGAAAAGCAACCTTTAGTGAGAAATTGTTTTATATTAGTCCAATGAAAGGTATCAATAACAAAACGAAGATTCTCTATAGAAAAGCTCTTTCCAAAAACTCTACCATTATCGTCCAAAGCTATCTTAAGGAAACAATGACTTCCTCCCCACCTAGGAAATTACATCATTCAAGGAATAAACCAATGATACACTTTAACTTAAAGAGTAAGAGGTCTCACCACGAGCCGACTTATCATGATCACAGATATTATAGCTTGTTGACTTTGCCAATACTACATACCACAACAGGGCAATGACTCAAAGATTGTTGCAATCAAAAGACAAGGGGTCTCATCACAAGCCAGCTTGTTCAACAAAGTTATAAATCAAGTGAATGACACTGTCATAAATTGGCTACCAAACCAAGACATTGTTCTTTAAGGGTAAAAAATAAATGAAAGCAATAAGTGTGAATATGGATTTCCCTTTGAAAATTGTATATTTCTCTAAGTGGGATACAAGATCATTGCTGGGTAACAGGTAACCCAGTCGATGCTATAAACGCCTGCTGGCAGCAGAGCCTCTACCTATGATAGATGAGCATATTTAAAACTGATTTACAAAGAAGGCTTTATTTTTATATTTATAAACCAAGTAGTGACTGATGTAGATACAAGGACTAGCTTGAGGGAGTAAATAATCAAAATTAAAAATAGAAGAAACGAAATATCATTGATAGGTAAAAGCATAATGTACTTTGTCTTTTTATAATAAAGTTTGATTTTCTAGAAAATTTTCTGTTTTGGAAGTTTAGAAAATTCAAAAGAAAAGCAGAGATAGCTGGTTCTTCCAAGTGAATCGCCAATTGTTGTGGCCAGCAACAACCCCCTTCTTGTTTAGTGTTGTTACTAATACTAAATAAGTGGGGACCCTTACTAAAAAATTTAAAAAATCAATTAGTGCTTGAATTTCCTTTTTCAATAAAACTTACCATCATAAACTTAGGAGAATACCCTTGAAAAATCTAAAAAGCTTAAGTTTTATGATAAGGTAGGATAAAATCACTCCTTAAGAAATATCGCATCGCAAAAAGGATAATGGATACCTCCTTACAAACACAATTCTAAGGTTGTGAGATTGCGATGCGAAACTTCATCGCATCGCATGCATCAAATATCGCTTACACTAAAAAACCTCAAACTGTCGATATGCGATGGCGCATATCGCAAATCGCATTTCGCGGAAAACACATTAACGGATAACTGTCATATGTTACGCTCCAACGATATTGCGATATTGCGATCGAGCGATATTACGATAAAGCGATAGAGCGATATTGCGATGTTGTGATCTACGATATTGCAAAGCAAATCACAAAATCGCTTCATCGCAAATCTTTCGGGCTCGTTGTTCAAAAAAGTATTTTCCATAAACCGAGACCTGGTTATGCGCTTTAATGCTAATTAATGAGTTATTTTCCAATCATTAATGAAATAGGGTTTCGTGCTTATCAAAGAGCCATTTCACGTTAGGTGGTATATTTTATATGTCCTCAGCATTTAAAGCTGTCCCGTCACCTTTTCCTTATCATGATTCTCACCTCATTTGTAAACTGCAGGAACAAAGAACAGAGAATTATACAAAGCAGTATTCAGGATACTATGGGAAAGAAAGGCAAAGCTCCGAGTTCTGAAGATCAAGAAATGACGCCCTTGTATACAGACACTGCCTGTAACAGAGATGCTACTATTACTACTTAGGAAGGCATGTATAGTCTACTTGAGGAAGAGAATCCCAAAATAATGGAGGTTACAACTACTACAGGCTCACACGGGTCTTCTGAGGCATCTATTACAGAGCTAGCTTGCTCATTCTTACACCGAATAGCGGCGAGGCCCAAAATTCTTCCATACACGGACATGGTTAAATGGGTACTGGACAGCGCCGACATAAAAAATAGAAAATTTAAGACTTAGTGTCAGCAACTTACGGAATCATTATTTTCACAAAATTTAAGCTTTATATCTGCTAACAAAAAACGCGCAAGAGGCAAAAAAATCGCACCAGGGAACCCCGGATCAAGAAACGGAGGCAGTTTCCGATGCGCGATTAGCACTTACAAAACCTCTTGAAAGGGAAAGCCTCTAATTGCTCAGTCACCTGTAAGCCCAGGAATTTGTAAGAAAGCAACGATAGAGGTAAAAAAGTAAAACTTGAATCCTAAAACCAGTGGTATTTGTCAGAAATATCTTCAAAAGGGTATCTACGAAAAGCTCAGCAACTGCAGACAGGCTGGAGACAGAAGGCTCAAGAAAAGGTAGAATCAATAAAAAGATTAACTAAGTTGAATTGTGATTCTTACTGGGCACATTTGGTAAAACCACACAGCCAGTGTATGACTCTCAAATGTATCACCAATTCTGCTGAGAAGATGGCGCTAGCTCTTGTCGATGTCGTTTTCGCAGGACAGTTAAAGTCGGAAGTCGGCCAGCTGACTCTTCTCAAACAAATGCCGAACGCTTGCGATTTCAAGGAACATATATAGAAATAGTTAGTTGTTAGTTTTAATTTTAGATTCAATGTTAGTATTATTTTTGCTTTATTTTTGCCTGAAATGAGGACGGTCATTTAAACCGTATCCTACATTTTTGTAATAAGTTATTTTTAGATTTAGTTAGTAGTATTTAAACCCTTCTCATGCATTTAGAGAAGGGTCCTAAAATTTGTCAAAAACTTGTCCTCAGAACATGCACTTTTTCACCCTCTGAGGAGGTTTTGATGAATGAATGGAACAAGATTTATTGATATCTGCATTTAATATCGACTATTGATGTTGCACATATGTACTCTTAGTGGATGTTGGATTAAGAAGAGATAAATCATTATCACTTGAAGCTCATGAGTAGAACTAGTTATAAATGGTACTTCTATCTCTTAACTATTTCTGCCTTTGTGTTAAAGTGGTATTTATGTTCAGTTGTTTATATATTGATGTGTGAATGCTTGAGTTATCATTTGGCACTTTTGTATGGTGACAGCTATTTATTTATGCTTAATGTATGAGTAGCTTATTATGTGATATGTTTTTCACAACTGTTTCGTCTAACTTTTATACGAAGTGGTTTATCTCTATTGAATTCTCTTCTTATAACATTTGAATGATCTTTATTACCAATTGTTATTTGAAATCATTTTAGATCGCATAACGGAAAGATTACACCCCAGGTTAGTGTAGAATTAGATATTTTTGTTTATTAGAATACAATTGCATGTTATTAGATTAGAGTTAAAGTAAAAGCATTTCACTTAGGAACTTTTAGAAAGGAAATATCAAATCTCAACACACACAGACATAAATTGGGAAACTGGTCCCATATCCCCAGTCGGACCCACCATACCAAATGGAAAAGGAGCTGCTAACCAAGGTCCGGACTCGGTGGGTATCCCCCTTGTTGTAGACCCGATTTTCGGGGCTTCAGCAGGTTGAAATAATTTTATTGGTCCCATTGTTAGGTCCCTATACTACTAGTGTATCCCCTTATTTTTATTAGTGCAACCCCCCTTATTATATTGTTGTGCCCATGTAGTCTCCATATTGTTATTATTGTGCCCCATAGAAGCCCACAATTGTTATTGTTGTGCCCTTACATTATTATTGTTATGTCGGCTCTGATTACATTATGACCCCTTAAACTCCTATATATAGAAAGGAGGTCATGTCATTTGTATCATTGAATAATTTTTCATTTGTGTAATGTAAAGGAGGTTGCCCCTCGAAGAGGCTGATTTCTAAGGCGTTGATCTTTCTTTTCTATCTTTTTGTGAGGTGGTTTCATAACATTTGGTATCAGAGTCGACATAACAATAATAATGTAAGGTCGCAACAATAACAATAGTGGGCTTCTATGGGGCACAATAATAACAATATGGGGACTACATGGGCACAACAATATAATAAGGGGGGTTGCACTAGTAGTACATGGACCTAACACCCATTTATTCCTAAGGAGGAGAGTTCCTTGAAATGACAAGAAGAAGATGTCATTGGCATGAGGATATCATATTTTGGTTCACTTTTTATAGTCAATGATTGGAGACATTTTTCTTTTATTTGTGGTTGTAGAGGGTGTGGCTACTTATTCATAACATATACAAATCAACAACTTTTTACATTTCATATTCAGATTTCTATACGCGACTTTACTTAATGGAACCTGCGTGTGTATGCGACTATTATTAAGATAATTAGCATAAATCCAGTGAACTTATGATTTAGTTAATCCATCATATGTTTGCCTTCAGTTAGTGAATTAGTACTTTATTAAACATTAGATCAACAGTAACCAGGTGCTATATTAACAAGATAAACCATCGCACATAAGCAACACACATGAACACCAGGATTTAAGGTGCAAACCCAATGCAGGAGAAAACCACCTGCTGTTGTCATCTCTGTCTTCTTTTTAATATAAAGAAAAAGTTATTTACAATCTTGTACTGGCGCAGACTCATACTAGTACACAGTGACCCACCTGCAAAAGACTACAACCTTCTCTCGTTCTCCAGCTTCTACTGGAAGCAAGCTACGAACCTTAGCTCTTGTACTAGCTGATATGTTTACCAGTACGTGGGCTACAACCTTCACTCATTCTCCAGTTGCTACTGGAAGGGAGCTACAACCCCCTAGCTCTTATACTGGCTAATAGGTTTACCAGTACGTAGGCACTGGCCTACAGAAGGCTACCACCTTCACTCTTTCTCCAAGGACCACATTTCATAAAATTTCAGACTGGATACTTCAGGTTCAACACATCATAACTTGTAGGCCACATTTCATCAAATTTTCATGCTGGACCCATTATCAACACTTAATTTCAATACCAAAACTCAAAACTATAAATCATCACTATAACACATTCATCCATCATCTGAATCAATCAATCATTGAAACCCAATCATCAATCTCTGACATAACTGAAACCCAATCATCACTTTCTGAATCAACCAATCATTGAAACTTCTAACACAATTGAATCAAACAATCACTGAAACCTCTGACACAACTGTATCACCCAATCATAAATTTCTGATCCAACTGAATCAACTATCCATTGAAAACCCAATCAACCAACACTTAATCAAAATTCAACCAATCAATTGGAACAGTCAAATCACTGTAACCAGTACACATAACTGAATTCAAAACAATGCATCAACAACTAGAACCAACTACAACCTCAAAAATCATATGTCATAATGTATACGCTACTTCAATGAGGAAAACCTGCTTGTATACGCTACTTTCTGCAACCCAACCTGCGTATATCTCTAAAGATACTGAATCATAAAACTTTTGTACCAAACACTATACCAACCAAAGACATTCTGAAGATGTACTGTCATATTACAGAGTTCTAAACAGATAGCAGCAAAGATGACCCTTCTTACTCAATCAATCAGTCAACCAGACTCAATCTCCTTATACAATCAGTTTAACTTCATATCTAATGAATACATCATTGAAAAACATCAGTAAAACAGTCGCACTAATTAGATAGATCAATCATTTTTGAACAACAAACCCTTCCTCTGCATAAACTACTTGGAAGTGTTGAATTTGCGTGTATACACGCTTTCATCGAGGCGAACCTGCATATATATCTACAAATAATGACTTATAACTTCACAACTTTTCAAGACTTCAGATATACCCAGATCATAGCATTTAAAGGATAAAGCATGCGTTAGCATTTAGATCTAGCCTATCCATTATCAGATCATACAATGATAAGTCATTTCAGGTCTCATGATCCTGATCCAACATTATATCCAAGGGTGCACAAGACATTTCAGATCTATATCATAACCATAGCCCTTACAACACAAAATATACTTCATATAGAATTATTCATGAAAAACCCTTTCACTTGCACACTTAGCCCTTTTATCTTCACCTCCTTATATACTTAGAGCTTGTGTCAATACCATGCACCAAAACAACACTTAGAACTTATGGTATTCTTAGAAGAGATCAAGTAATCGTTATTCCGCTCAATATTGTGGGCTAATACCATGGTATGGACCCTTGGTATTATTTAACCTTAATTTTCCATCCCCTACGCACTTTTCCTTTTGTGAAACTGTGTGCATACATATATGCTCCTTTTATTCTGTGTACCCACGTGTATATGCTACTTGGACTAGGTTAAACATCGTATACAACTTAAAACATTATCTTTCCCCAATTTATTCATTCTGATTTGTAATCCTTTGTACCATCATCCTGTTCTTCTATGCCATTACTTTGTTATGTTGAAAATGGCAACAAGAAATGCTAAAAATAGAAATGCTAAAAATAGCATTGCTATAAATAGCATTTCAGGTACCAGTGTTGGACATAGAAACAAGGAATGAAAAATGGAAGTGCTAAAAATAGCATTGCTATAAATAGCATTTCGGGATACATTCCAATTTTAGTTAGTCCCTAAACTAAAATTGAGAATTAAAATTCGAATTTGATCTTAGCAGTTGTTTGTAAAATAATTAATTAATTCATCTTGAGTTAATTAGTTTTAGAAAATCAAACATGAGTCTGTGTGAATACATGCAACAATTTCTCCATTGATTGAGGAAGTTATCCCTTGATTAAGGAGATCAGGATGAGTTGTACTTTGAGTTGTAATTAGTTAGCTCAGTTAACTGAGTTAAGTCCAGTTAGATTAGTTCAAATAGTTTGTTGAACTAATTGTGAGTTCAGTTATTTAATGCATGCATGCATGCATGTAACTGTTGCACTTCAGATAACTAAATATTCTCTCATAAATAACTCATGCATGTTAGTTGAGTTCAAATGAAGGGACAATGTACTATCAGTTAGAGGATTTTTCTTATATAGGAAACTCATCCATGCAGAAGGAATTATCTCCTTCAGGATTGCGCAGTTATTCAGAGGTTAGTGAGCAGTGTGTGAGGTAATTACACACAGGTGCTAGCTTGAAGACCCAAGAGAAACTGTGCAAGGAAATAGGAGGCTTGGAGGACTGAAGGAAGGCATAGGCGTTATCTATTCTGTCTATGAGCAGCAGTGAGGGATTGTACTGAAAGCTGGATAGCTTGTGAGCTAAAGCTTTGTGTAATCCTGAGATATTTCCACTTGTATGATAATACAGATAGCAGGGTTTTTAGCTGAGGCTTTCCCCAGAGTATTCTTTTGTGTTTCATGTGTGACTGAATCTTCTTCTCTATTATATGTGTTCTGTTTGATCTTGCTCAAAATCAATTAAGCTTCCACAAGTTTGTTTGTAGAAGTAGATCAGGTATTTTGTTTTAGTTACATTGCATTATCAGGTGATCAAGATGAGTTGTACTTTGAGTTGTAATTAGTTAGCTCAGTTAACTGAGTTAAGTCCAGTTAGATTAGTTCAAATAGTTTGTTGAACTAATTGTGAGTTAAGTCCAGTTAGATTAGTTCAAATAGTTTGTTGAACTAATTGTGAGTTAAGTTAGTTAATGCATGCATGCCTGTAACTGCTGCACTTTGGATAACTAAATATTCTCTCATAAATAACTCATGCATGTTAGTTGAGATTAGAGGAAGGGACAATGTACTATCAATTGGAGGATTTTTCCTATATAGGAAACTCATTCATGCAAAAGGAATTATCTCTTTCAGGACTGCGCAGTTACTTTTGAGTTTAATGTGTTGTGTGAGAGGTAAATTCGCACAGGTGGCAACATTGGACCCCAGGAGAAACTGCGCAAGGAAATAGGAGGCTTGGAGGGCAAAGGAGAAGGTTTGTGAGAAGCCTTTGACTGTCTATGAGTAGTAGTTGGATTATACTAAGAGCAGGATAGATTGTGAGCTAATGCTTTGTGTAATTCGAACATATTTCCACTTGTATGATAATACAGAGATTGGGGTTTTTAGTTGAGGCTTTCTCCAGAGTATTCTTCTGTGTTTCATGTGTATGATTTCTTATTCTTTGTTATATGTGTTTTGATTGATCTAGCTCAAATTGATTAAGCTTCCACAAAGTTTGATTGTAGAAGTAGATCTAGTATTTTGCTTTAGTATATTGCATTATCAGGTGATCTATAGTGAGAATTTCTACATGGTATCAAAGCAAAGGCGATCAAAGTGAAGAACGATATACAAAGAAGGGAGAAGTTCGAATTTTCAAGTTCCTGATTATAGAATTCGAATTCTTACCACTTCTCAAATTTCCCCAATGGCGTTCAACGGTTTAAGACTCGAGTATGCCCTTGATGGCAGCTCGAATTATATAGCCTGGAAGGATCGCATGGAAGTAGTATTAGAGGACAATAGTCTAAAGGACTTCACTGGTCAAGAAGTCCCCAAGCCGGCAACAGCTAATGCTACAGAATTGGCGGAATGGAAGAAATGTGTGGCTAGAGCGAGGAGAATCCTTCTAAAGGGAGTTCGAGACCACACAGTCTTGAGTATCCATGGGAAGGAGACACCATTTTCAATGTGGAAAACATTGAAAGATCTATATCAGAACAACAACGATCATAGGAAGCTGGCGCTGAAAGACAAGCTTCGGAAAATCAAGTGTAAAAAGGGCGATACAATCTCTACATATTTGAACAAGCTCACCACCTGCAGGGATGAGCTTTGAAGTGTAGGGATCACGACAACCGATGATGACATGGCGAGTCTTGCTCTCCTCGGTCTTCCTAAGAGTTGGCATACTACCAAGACTAGGTAAATGGAAGAGAGAAACTTCCAGATTGGGAACGACTTTGGTCGGATCTGATGCAAGAGGAGATAAGGAGAAGCACCAGAGATGGTTCTTCATCCGAGGATGAAGAAAATTGCGCCTTAGGAAGTAAGGAAAAGAAAGGGAAGGAGAAGGATTCTCATCCCAAATCGAGTTCTTCCTATGGTGGGAAGAAGTTTGACAAATCGAAAGTGTGATGCTTTCATTATCATGAGGCGGGCCATTTTGCTACAAATTGTCCACTAAAGAAATCCAAGGAAGGATCAGAAGGTGAGGCACTGGCCTCGCAGTTCGAGTTGGATTTCACCCTCTTCGCATGCATGGTTTCATCCATGGTGGGATGTGGTTGGTTTCTTGACAGTGGAGCTTCATTCCACATGACCGGTGATAAGAGTTTGTTCAGTACCTTGGAGGAGAAATATCTCCAGATACTCATAGCGATGGGTAATGATGAAAAGTATAGTGTCTTATGAGTGGGCACAGTTGTTTTTCAGAGGGAGCATGGAGCTTGCATTACCTTGAAAGATGTAAAGTATGTGCAAGGACTGAGGAAAAACTTGTATCGATCGCAATGCTAGAAGACAAAGGCTATGATGTAGTCTTCAGTAAGGGAAAGGTTTTCCTTATACACTTCACCACGAGACAGGTGAAGCAGATTGGTTCACGAGTCAAGAACCTGTATGCTCTTGAGGTTCAAGATGCATGCAAAGCCTTGAAGAGCAAGGCAACTGTTGGAGACTTGGTGGTTGAGAGGGAGAGTACATTACCTCTCAACATGCAACACCAGAAGAAGTCTTAGACAATTGTGAAGGAGCCACACTTGGTGAAGTAGCTTCAGGAGGTTGTGGAGAAGCCACAATTAGAGAAGATGAGAGGAGACCGAGTGGAGGCATCCACTCATGCAGAGACCTCCAGTAGGGGGGAATTTTGAGCCAAGTGGGCAGAGGGATCACATGCATCCATACCTCCAGGTCGGAGGTGGGGCGATGTGGAGTGACAGTCCTAAGAAGCTTGGAATAGGGGCAGGATCATTGAGGTACCCAACCTCTTTTATTAGACCTTGCTACGGGAGCCCCGACGAGGAGTAGTGGGACTAGCTGAGTGGGTAGAGGCAGATGCAAATGGAGTGGCAGAGAGAGATATAGTTCAGGAATCCCAAGACAGTGCAGAGCTAGCAGGCTGCAACAATGCGAGAGGCACAGGAGTGTTGCGCCAGTGCAAGATGGCACAGAGAGGTGTGCAATGGTGCGAGATGCATGGAGTGTTGCAACAACTCAGAGGTCACAGAGTGAGCACTTGTCAGCGACAGAGGGAGTTTCAGCATCAGAGGGTGTTTCTAGCCCAACAGGGAGGTCAGTTAGGAGATTTTTTTTGTTTCTAGAGTTGTTGGAGCAACAACATTTGGGAGAAGTGTTGCATGTAGAACATTCCAAAGGTTAGGATTGGATTCGATTTGAATGCCTTTCTTGTTGAGAGGGAGTGTTGAAAATGGAAACAAGAAATGCTAAAAATAATATTGCTATAAATAACATTTCAGGTACCAGTGTTGGACATAGCAACAAGGAATGAAGAATGGAAGTGCTAAAAATAGCATTTCAGGATACATTCCAATTTTAGTTAGTCCCTAAACTAAAATTGAGAATTAAAATTCGAATTTGATCTTCGCAATTGTTTGTAAAATAATTAATTAATTCATCTTGAGTTAATTAGTTGTAGGAAATCAAACATGAAGTCTATGTGAAGACATCCAACATTTTCTCCATTGATTGAGGAAGTTATCCCTTGATTAAGGAGATCAGGATGAGTTGTACTTTGAGTTGTAATTAGTGAGCTTAGTTAACTGAGTTAAGTCTAGTTAGATTAGTTCGAATAGTTTGTTGAGCTAATTGTGAGTTCAGTTAGTTAATGCATGCATGCATGTAACTGCTGCACTTCAGGTAACTGGATATTCTCTCATAAATAACTCATGCATGTCAGTTGAGATCAAAGGAAGGGACAATGTACTATCAGTTGGATGATTTTTCCTATATAGGAACTCATCCATGCAGAAGGAATTATCTCCTTCAGGACTGCCCAGTTACTTTTGAGTTTAATGTGTTGTGTGAGAGGTAAATTCATACAGGTGGCAACATTGGACCCAGGAGAAACTGCGCAAGGAAATAGGAGGCTTGGAGGGCAGAGGAGAAGGTTTGTGAGAAGCCTTTGACTGTTTATGAGCAACAGTTGGATTGTATTGAGAGCAGGATAGCTTATGAGCTAATGCTTTGTGTAATCTTGACATATTTCCACTTGTATGATAATACAAAGATCGGGGTTTTTAGCTGAGGCTTTCTCCAGAGTATTCTTCTATGTTTCATGTGTATGATTTCTTCTTCTCTATTATATGTGTTTTGATGGATCTACCTCAAATTGATTAAGCTTCCACAAAGTTTGATTGTAGAAGTAGATCTAGTATTTGGCTTTAGTATATTGCATTATCAAGTGATCTCAATGAGAATTTCTACATGTTACCTCTTAATTAACTTGTTATAATGTGAGTTGCCATCATACAACACTTCTGAACTGATTTCTCTAAACTGCCCTGCAATTTGTCACATTTGTAAACACAACTGCCATGCATTTTGTCACATCCTATTTATACCTTATCAAGTAGTCCATTCATCAAATAGGTTGTCATCAAGGACAACTCATCAGGTAGGTTAATATCAAGGACAAAAGTAACAATCTCCCTGTATCAAACTTCTGATTCTAAGTTGTAAACCTTTGACCATCATTGTATTCCATCATTCTGTCACCTCTGATCTGACATGTAGATTCATCTCTGTTCCATCATATACTTGTTTTGTTACAAGTGAGTTGTCATCAACACACGCATCATAATGCCAACAATATCCCCCTTTGGACTTGATTGCAACCACTTTGGTGTTTTGTCACCACAACTTGTAAATAACATCAAGACAAGCACTAAGCTTTTCAAAACATCAAGCTACTCTCCAAACACCAAGCTACTCTCCCCCTTTAACATCAAGAGAAAAGGGCTTACCAATGTTAAATGAAGGCTTCCATATCTGAACTACTGAATATGAACACTGATCGTGCTCCCCCTAGGAACATGCTGAATTCTCTGATCAAACTCCCCCTTAGTACATGTTGAGATGCATTATATTATCCATGCTCCCCTTGAGCACATGCAAAGTCTACAGAAATATCTTTTCAAAAGAATAACATGACTCTATAACTCAACTGTGTGAGTATTACCTTCTTATCACCAATGACTCATACATACATCACTCTCCTGACCAAGTGGGAATACATATTTGACTCATCCACCCAACCAAGTGGGATTTCATATTTGACATGATCTCAAAAGTCCATACATAACTTAATATGACAATTATTACATCATAAGTATTTTCATGACCTTTACATCAAGTGATATACATGACATTTATAATAAAGACCAAAGACCTAAACAAGATCATGATATTTATCAGCAACTATCATACACCATATATGATTTTCACCATAAGCATATGTCAGCAACATCAAGAACAACATGTATATGTCCATCGTAAGTTCGCAAGATATGTCAATGTAACTTCAATATCATCAACCGAAGACTAAGTACGCCGCATATAGGTATCAACTCATCCTCTTGACATTATCAAGACCAACTTGCTCTTTTTCTTTGTTAGAAAAAGCCTTTATCTATAGCCTTCCATGAATCAACTATGCATATGCCATATTTCCGCGCAATAATACAAAACCATTCACACCATATCATATATATGTGAAAACACCATAGTCATCATCTATAACCATAACATTATTATCGTAGCAAGAACTACATGATATTTTCACAAGAACCCTCAATATATCAACCATGTACCATCATTAGGGAGTTTTCTAACATCCCACATCTGATAAGCATCAACCATGATAATGTGAGTATCAAACTTATCATCATAAAGTAAGAAGTCATCATCATTATGTGACTAATTAAGCCATGTCTCCAAATAGCCATATCTTCAAATAACTATGTCTTCATGAAACCTGCAATAACACCATTCTCTTGGCCAACCAAATATTTACCAATATGCAATTTAAATAATCATTCATGTATCCAACATAATATGTATCTAGCTTCTCATCAATGAGAAAAGAAAATTATGAGCTCACAGTGATTTATCAAAATTTCTTGATACCATCAAGATCAATAATCCTCAACCAACATACCATGTGAGATTCAAGAACTATAGGAATCCTCATTCATAACTGCACCCCATGAAATTTATACATCTTTGAAGGCATGATGGCAGCAACATAACATAAATGAGTGACACTTAACATCATCAAATAATGAAGATATGTACTCAAGATTTATTCTTCTCCTTGAACTTATGAAGATCACTATGTAAGCAACATAACTATATGCATCATCAAAAGAGTCATCCACAAATCTGATCAGAAGCATCAAAACAATTAAGTGGTTGAAGTGAAGTATTATATGTGATTTCATCATAGGCAATTCATGACTGCAACATAGTATGATGCATCATTTAAACACTTCAACAACATAAGCATCCTCACCATTGATAAGAATCATAATGTACCAAAGACTTCTAAACATAATGCCAACAATGCATTATTAGAAGCATAGCATATTCTACCCCTGAACATGTGCCAACTGTTCACTGTTAGATCTAATTATTGCATATATCAGTAAGAATCATCAAGGCATCATCAACAACCAGTTATACATCAAGTCATCAACAACTTATGAGGGTCAAAAGCACTTCTAAATAACATACACAAATTGTAATCATCAAAACAGAAAAGATAATTGATAATTGTTTAAACCATATCAGATCCTTTTTCTAAGTTTGCCCCACTGCTTCTTCATCAAACCAACATATACGCGATTAAGCAGTTTTGAACTCATGTATATATGCCACTTATCTTCATAATATATGTGTATGAAAATTGGAACACTAAAATTTCATACTTTCAGTTCCCCCTGAGTCTGTTTTGACTGTACCTGGTCCTAGATTTTTTTTTGAAACATCAATTCCTAGAATATCATTATCACGATGGTTCTTCATCAGAGACTCCATTTTACTCTTGTCTCTAGTCATGTGATGAAAACATTCATCTTCGTCTTTGAATGAGCAGACATCAAGACCACACCTTATCTGATCTTCCTTTTCTTGATTCTTGGTAGATTCATCTTTTTCAAATTTTCTGATATAAATGTGCTTATTTGATTGCTTACCATATTGTCTATGGCGATCCATAGACTTGTTCCTGGATTCTTTTGCTATATGCCCAAACTTGTTACAAGCATAACATCTTATATGTTTCATATTCCTTCTATAGCAATCAATGGCTTTGTGACCAAACATATTGCAAGGAAAATAATATCCCTTAAAGTACTTGAAAGATGATGATCTTTCTGTGAGACGATTATTAGCTTGAAACATTCTACTTTTGCACCTAGCTGCAACATGTCCAAAATTATGACAGATAAAACATTCAACATTATTCATCAGAGGAAAGAATCAATTAACACTTCCATAGTTATGAGTAAATGATTTTCTTGAAGACTTTCTTTCCTTAGATGTTGATGGGGTTGACCTCTTATCTCCTTGTTGAGCATTTCAAATTTTGCATTAGAATTCCTTGCCTCAGTTTGTGAGCCAGATTCACCTTTAACAATTTCATGAAACCCAAGACCAGA
Organism: Pinus tabuliformis; assembly: GCA_031772625.1. Lineage (NCBI taxonomy): Eukaryota > Viridiplantae > Streptophyta > Pinopsida > Pinales > Pinaceae > Pinus > Pinus tabuliformis. The sequence continues at coordinate 930,082,449 of CM062808.1, forward strand.
TTTGATGGCAGGAGACCTTTAACTACTAAGAATATTATCCAAAATCTTAGTACTATCTTGAAATTGTAAAAGTTTATCCTTTTCTTCTAATTTACCTTTTAGGATATTTACCTCAACTTGATATTTCTCTTCCTTTTCTAGATATTGCTTCTTCATGATTTCTTCAACTTTTCTTCCTTCTTCCACTTGTTTCCTTAATTTGAGAACCTCATTTTCTTATTCGTCAAATGCTTGAAGTAGTTCTTCATTCTGCTTATTTGAATATTCAAGATCTTCTTTTCGAGAGACGACCACAACTTCAAGACCTTCACAATAACTGGTTCTTTCTTTAAGTTCATTGGTTGTTGTATCCTTTTCATTCACTTCATTTCTTAATGATGTTACTTCATCCTGCAGCCTTTGACATTGATCTTCCTTTTCCTTGAACTGCTTCCTTATTTTGTTTCCTTCCTCCAACTAATTTTTTAACTTGGTAACCTCTTCTTTGTAGGTACACTCCCTTTTGTCAAATAGATCTTATTGATCTCTAATTTTATCTGTGAGCCTTTTAACTTTTGTCTCTATTATATTTCTTTCACTTTCACCCATAAGAGAAAATTCAGTGGTTTCACTGTCACATTCATTTCTTTAATATTGCATGAACAGAAAAATGTATCACTAGAGGACCAAAAATTACCTGATAATTCTTTTGCTTGTTCATCTTCAACCTGAGGTGATTCTGAATTTGAATAATTGCTTCCACCTACTAGCCAATTGTCTCTCCTTCTGTCAATGTTCCTTTGAGATGTATTCTTCTTCTGAGGTGCTTTCTTCTTTTGCTTCTTTCTCATTGTTGCAACAGATCTCCTTCAAGCGATCAAGTTTCCGCCAAAGGACCCGCCCTGATACCAATTCTTGGGAAAAATATTGAGGGGGGGTGAATCAATATTTACAAATCAATAACTTTTTACATTTCATATTTAGATTTCTATACGCGACTTTATTGAATGGAACCTGCGTGTGTACGCGATTGTTATTAAGACAATTAACATATATCCAATGAACTTATGATTCAGTTAATACATCATATGTCTGTCTTTAGCCAGTGAATTAGAACTTTATTAAACATTAGATAAACAGTGACCATGTGTTTTCGTAACAAGATAAACCATCACACATAAGAAACAGACATGAACACGGGAGAAAACCACCTGTTGTTGTGATCTTTGTCTTCTTTTTAATATAAAGAAAAAGTTGTTTACAATCTTGTACTGGCACAAACTCATACCAGTACATAGGCACCCACCCGTAGAAGGCTACAACCTTCTCTCATTCTCCAACTTCTACTGGAAGGGAGCTACAACCCCTAGCCCTTGTACTGGCTGATATGTTTACCAATATGTAGGCGTCGGCCTATAGAAGGCTATAACCTTCACTATTCTCGAACTACTATTGGAAGGGAGCTACAACCCCCTAGCTCTTGCACTGGATGATATGTTTACCAGTACGTAGGTGCTGGCCTACAGAAGGCTACTACCACCTTCACTCTTTCTCCAAGAACCACGTTTCATAAATTTTCAGACTGGATACTCCAGGTTCAACACATCATAACTTGTAGGCAATGTTTCATCAAATTTTCATAATGGAACCATTATCAACACTTAAGTTCAAGGTTCAACACATCATAACTAGTAGGCCATGTTTCATCAAATTTTCATACTGGACCCATTATCAACACTTAAGTTCAATATCAAAACTCAAAACTGTAAATCATTGTTGTAACACAATCATCCATCATCTGAATCAATCAATAATTGAAACCCAATCATCACTTTCTGAATCAACCAATCATTGAACCTTCTGACACAATTGAATCAAACAATCACTGAAACCTCTAACACAATTGTATCACCCAATCATCAATTTCTGATACAACTGATTCAACTATTCACTGAAAACCCAATCAACCAACACTTAATCAAAATTCAACCAATCAACTGGAACAGTCAGATCACTGTAACTAGTACACATAACTGAACTCAAAACATTGCATCAACAACCAAAACCAACAACAACCTCAAAAATCATATGTCAGAATGTATACACTACTTCAATGAGGACAACCTGCGTGTATACACTACTTTCTACAACCCAACCTACGTATATCTCTAAAGATACTGAATCAGAAAATTTCTAAACCAAACATTGTACCAACCAAAGACATTATGAATATGTACTGTCATATTACTGAGTTCTAAACAGATAACAACAAAGATCACCCTTCTTACTCAATCAATCAGCCAACCAGACTCAATCTCCTTATACAATCAGTTTAACTTCAGATCTAATGAAGACATCATTGGAAATCAACAGTAAAACAACAACACTGATCAGATAGATCAATCATTTCTGAACAACAAACCCTTCCTCTACATACGCTACTTGGAAGTGCCGAATCTGCGTATATACTTGCCTTCACCGAGGTGAACCTGCGTATAGATATGCAAATAATGACTTATAACTTCACAACTTTTTAAGACTTCAGATATACCCAGATCATAGCATTTAAAGGATAAATCATGCTTTAGCATTCAAATCTGGCCTATCCATTATCAGATCATACAATGATAAGTCATTTCAGGTCTCATGGTCCTGATCCAACATTGTATCCAAGGGTGCACAAGATATTTCAGATCTATATCATAACCATAGCCCTTACAACACAAAATATACTTCAGATAGAAGTATTCATGAAAACCCTTTCACTTGCACATATACCCTTTGATCTTCACCTCCTTATATACTTAGAGCCATTGTTAATACCATGCACCAAAACAACACTTAGAACTTATGGTATTCTTAGACGGGGTCAAGTAACCGTTATTCCGCTCAATATTATGGGCTAATACCATGGTATGGACCCTTGGTATTCTTTAACCTAATTTTCCATCCCATACACTCTTTTCCTTCTATGAAACTGTGTGCATATGTATACGCTCCTTTTAATCTGTGTACCCGCCTATATACGCTACTTGGACTAGGTTAAACATCGTATACAACTTAAAACATTCTCTTTCCTCAATTTCTTGATTCTGATTTGTAATTCTTTGTCCCATCATCCTGTTCTTCTGTGCCATTACTTTGTTACCTTTGAATTAACCTGTTATAGTGTGAGTTTCCATCATACATCACTTTTGAACTGATTCCTTTGAATTGCCTTGCATTTTGTCACATCTGTAAACACAACTGTCATGCACTCTGTCACATCTTGTTTATACCTTTATCAAGTAGTCCATTCATCAAATAGGTTGTCATCAAGGACAACTCATCAGGTAGGTTGCTATCAAGGACAACACTAATAATCTCCCTGTATCAAACTTCTAATTCTGAGCTGTAAACCTTTGACCATCATTCTGTCACCTCTGATCTTACATGTAGATTCATCTTTGGTCCATCATATACGTGTTCTGTTACAAGAGAGTTGCCATCAAGGACAACACATGCATCATAATGCCAACACTAAGGCACTTTTAGTAGCTCCAAAATTCCAATGTACCCTATCATCTTGGACTTGAAACACTCCCATGGAGATTTTCTTTCTATGTTTGTTCTAACTGCTTTTTTTTCATCTCGAAGAATGTCATTGCAAGAAACACAAGGGTTTCTCTTTGGTCTCCTGACTCCATTTATGACTTCGTTAATCTTTTCTAACAAGGAATCTAATAGATCTAACATTTCTTACAGAACATGCTGAGAAATCAAAACACCATGTCTGCATTGAAGAATCCAAAGTCATTGCTAAAATGGATCATTTCCACCACAGGAAACTTAAGGAAGCAATTGAGATTGAGAGGCATGCTAGAAACCTTAACAGGGATGATGGCTAGAAATTAAGTAAACGTTGGATTTTGGCTCTCTCTTCATAACTCCTCCTCCCTTTCCTTGCCTTTTTCTTTTTATTCTTCTTGTTTTATCCTTGGTTTCCTTTTTTATTTTCTTTATCTTTAGATGTTTAGCCATGCTAAATTTATTTGCTTTCATCTTTTTGTATAGTAAACCCTTATTGTTATATTTGCTTTCCTCCTATTCAAGGAGGATAAGCTATCCTTTATCTTATAATGGTCACATCAATTGCACTATATTGATAATTAGTCTTATTAGAGGTATTGATAATATTAATAAAAGATTACTAAAATATAATGAAATAAAAGGTTTTATTTTGAATCATTCCTAACATAAAGTTTTCAACCAAATATATATTGAATAAGTCACCCCTAACTAATAATATTATAATTAATTATTTTAAATAATATTATTATAGAAATTGATAATTAATTTATAATATTGAGATTAATATATTCAATTATCACATAACAACTAATTTTCAACCATATTTATATTGAATAGGTCAACTCCTATCAAATAATATTATTTTATTTATTTATTTTAAATTTATTTTTATAATTTTTATAATATTATTATATAAATTGATAATTAATTTATTATATCGAAATCACTGCTAGTTTTCAATCAAATGTATATTGAATAGGTCAACTCTAACAAATAATATTATATAAATGAATTATTCTTAGATACTATTATTATATAAATTGATAAATAATTTATAATATTTATATAGAATATTTAATTATTACATAACAACTAGTTTCTAACTAAATATTAAATAATTTAACAAACATCTATTTATCACGTATTCTTAAATAATTTTTTCTTTCCTTAGTGATGATTTCACCAACGTCTAATTTTAAACGGCTAACTCTGAACAATGATGCATCCCTGCTATTTATTCTCTCAGATCAATTGATTTCTCACATTGTCTCGATGATAAACCACATTAGTTGGTTCGAAACATCAACCCAATCCTGCCAATGTGATTAATCCGAAACATTGATTTCTACATTATGGATCACAAAAGTCTGAGATCTAACATTGCTTCAATATTTTGCAAAGATGTTCTCAAGGCTATGGTGTCCCTAAGAACGAGAGACATAATGTCAATTTTATTTGTCATATATTTTATTTCTTTCCTCTGTGACTTTGCATCTTCAGTGTTTGATATTACATTATGTCAATCATTTATTTTTCATTTGGTCAATGAAGCTTGTAATATGGGGAAATCTAACACCATACGCTCATCATATACTAATTCTTGAAATGTTGAAGATCTTATTAGAAGATATTATATTTCTGTCTTCAAGTCTTCAGAAAATTGTCTAAAAGGGACAATAGGGAGATACATACTAGGAAGAACATTCTTCTCCACTGGAGAATTTCTTGATGTGACCCGTGCCTTCTCTTGGTAAGGATAGCATGGCCAAATGATACAAAGGAGGAGATGAAGTTGATATGCATGGACAGACTCAAACTTTGTCAGATCTATCCTTCTAGTGACCTTACAACAATACTTTATTCTTTACTCTAAATCCTCACCTTGTAACTTCAAATACCTTTCTCTATCTTTTTTAAAGCTCTATCTAGCTCCATGGCTTGCATTATGTTCCATATATAATTCTACAGGAGCATATTTTTTGCTAGCTCCTTTATGGAACTTCTTAAAATTTTGCAAAGGATGTGGGGATGCTGCATATCTCAATAATTCGTCTTTCTCCTTGGAGTAAGGGTTGCACCTTCTTCTTTCTTAGCAATGACACAATTTGTTAACAACTAGAGAGAAAAACTTATTTCTTCAATAGATTGAAATTCTAGGTTGATAATTGGATGGTCATGCATGGCTAAAATAATTTTATTGGTCCCATTTATTCCTAAGGAGTAGAGTTCCTTAAAACGAGAAGAAGAAGATGCTATTGGAATTGGGGTATCATATTATGGCTCACTTTTATAGTTAGTGCTTGGAGACATTTTTCTTTTATATGTGGTTGCAGAGGGTGTGGCCACTTCTTCATAACAAATACTTCTTTCTATTATCTCCTCTAAGGCACTTTTAGTGGCTCCAAAATCCCAATCCAGCCTATCATCTTGGACTTCAAACACTCCTATGGAGTTCTTTCTATGTTTGTTCTAACTGCTTTTTGTTTCACCTCAGAGAATGTTTTTTTGAGAAACACAAGGCTTTTTCTTTGGCCTCCTAATTGTATTTTTGACTTCATCCATATTTTCTAACAAGGAATCCAACATATCTAACCTTGCTTCAACCTTTTATAAAGATGTTCTCAAGGATGTGGTGTTCGTAAGAACATGAGATATAATGTCAATTTTATCTATCATGTTTTTAATTTCTTTTCTCTATTATGCATATCATCTATGTTTTGTCTTATTAGCGAAGCTTGTAAGTTGGAGAAATTTAACAACTTACACCCATCTAATACTGATTATCCAAGTGTTGAAGATCTTACTGGAAGATATTCTCTTTTTGTCTTCAAGTGTTTAGAAAAATATCTGAAAGAGACAATAGGGAGATTAATACTAGGAATAAAAGATTCTACCACACCTCGGAATTACTTGATGTGAGTTAGGCGAACTCTTGGTAAGGATATCATGGCCCAACTGATACATAGGAGGAGAGAAAGTTGTTATAGACCTTCATCCCTGGAGGTTGTTGAGCTTTTCTTAACATGTGGGGCAATTGCTATAGATCGCTTTGTGGGGTTCATTTGTTGTATCTGTTCTAGAGGAAGTTTGACAGGATATACAAGAGTGGCTCATCCGGTTTGTAGGAGGGCACAACTCAAGAATATTTAGAGATTGAGTTATTTCTATTGAGGATAAAGGTATCGACTTATGGGGTTTGTTTACATGAGTACACATTTGGGTTTTTAGGTTTGAGTACTGAACTTCCCATGCAGTCAAGTATTGAATGCCAGTCCAGTCAAAGGTTAAGGGTTGGATTGTCTGGATTTATCTTTTTCTAGCACACTGTGCATGCACGAAGTGGTTTGGATTGATTTTCTTAAAGGGGGAAGTGTATCATTTCCAAACCTAACAATGATGGTGGATTTTAATTGGACAATAAATGAATTTACATAGATATCAAATCCAACAGGTAAGACATATACTTTGAGCAAATCATAGTTGTAAGGATCATCTAAAACCATCGAGTATATAAGAAATACTGTAGCAAAGGTTGATCCATCATTTAGAGGTGCAAAGAATCCTCCTATCAATGCATTTGAGAATTGTTGTACCTTGTATCAATCACACAACATAAAGAAGAAACTCGAAAATATGGGCGAACTAGTGGTCCTAAACCAAAGTTTATTGTTGTGGTATGTTCCTACAAGAAATATTTTTTTTTATCCCAATCAATAATATCATGATTGAGGATATTTATTTTCACTGGATCATTTGACGCAAAGAAAGATAGGTCAACACGGTGGGTCTTTATGAAGGAGTGAGATTTATAATGCCACCATTTTAACTTAAAAACTTCAATAGGATTATTGGGCAGTAACTCCCAGTGCTTTGTGGAGTTTTTCTCATCTATAGATATCAAACATCTTGGTGAAGTTGTTCCAAATAGACTTTGAGCTCGTCATTCTGATATTGATGTCATGGTAATGCCATCTTAAGAAACTTCTACATAATTAATTTGATCCAAAGAGGGATCTGTACTAATAAAAATCAAGTAGTCTTTAAGTGCTTTCTAGTTTATTTTCCGATCTAATATGTTTAGAATCCGGGAGAGATTCATTGAAATCACAAATTTTATGGATAAACTCTTCACAATCAAAGTGCCACATAAGTTTTTGAGGGTGGTGAATCCTTATATGTAGTAAAAACAACTTTAAACAACACAAATCAAATTTTAACCCAATTTTTTTACCAAATTCCAACAAAAATCCATTAAAAACTTCAAAAAATCATACTTAAAAACTACTATAATAAAAATAATTTTAACAAAATTTAATAAAACCAAATTAAAGAAAAGGAAAAAAAAAAAAAAAACAAATTAAAGAAACAAAAAAACAAACAATACTCACATCACATCCCACTATTAACGTGCTCTACTAATCTACTAGTTATGAGAAATTCTACGAAAGCAAATGAACGACAAGAAATCATTATATTCATGCAAAAGTGCTTACAAGATTACAAAAGCTTGGGGACCTAACCAAAGTGTGGCTATGATACCATCCCCACGCCAAGACACATGGACTTCCACAACAATACTTTATTCTTCATTTGAATCTTCACTCTGCAACCTTACACTAACATATAATCTTGCTAGTGGTTTGGGGTTTGGAAGATAAAATCTAGAACGCGTTGGAAGACCTTGGGCTCTCTCTCTCTTATTGTACCAATCTGAGGACTACAGAAACCCTAATCTGAGTAATGCGGTGGCTGTGGGATGATAAAATCTCTTACGCGTTGGAAGACCTTGGGCTATCTCTCTCTTCTGGTGAAAAGAATGGCGTGCTGCGCGGGTAAAGGGGCTTGGACTGCAGACTGCAGCGAATGTTTTCACACGCCATTTGAAAAGGGTTGTTCTAGAGGTAAAACTGGTCATTTCTTTTTACCCTATCTTTCAGCAATGTGGAAGTTGAAGTTGAGCGTCTGAAAAATCTCGTGAATGATAGAAATGTTGAGCTCGCTAACTCTAAAAGTGTACTGAAGGCTTGGCTATGAGTAGGCGGGGCCATAGAAAGTTCAAGATCTATTCCTAGTTATTACCAGTAACACAAATATTCAAGGGATAAGCGTTTTTTCTTGTTCTTCTGGATGGTATGTGGAAGAGTCTTGAACTGCAAACCCTAGGGAGTGTCATTGAATGACAGAGGTTCTAAAATCGTTTTGACTACTAAGATTAAAGAAGTGTGTACAAGTATGGAAGCTGATGAGATAACAAGATCTAAGATTAAAGAAGTGTGTACAAGTATGGAAGTTGATGCGGTAACAAGTGTGGAGCCGCCATCAGTAGGGGAGGGTTGTAAGCTGTATTGTTACCGAGCGTTTCCAAATGACAGTTTTCCAGCTGAAAAAGGAAACTCTGCCAGTAAAATCGAAAGGGAGTGCAAGGGTTTGGCACTTATTACAAATCCAGAAAGTGCCCCATTGAGAAACTATACTTATCAAGATGAGTGGGAGCATGCTTTACATCAGATACACAACATAGATGACATGTTTTATGGTCCGCAGAATGAAATTGTGGAAAAACTGTTGCAAAGTCTTAAATGGAGTTGCAATGATATGCAATATTATTTGAAGACTTGTTTGGTATATTTTGCAGCTTTTCCAGAAGACAGAGTAATTTATTGTGAAAAGGTTATAAATATCTAGATTGCAGAAGGTGTGGTTATGTATATTTTGCATTTTCTCATAAAATGTCATAGACATTTTGATCTCGCTCTCACTAAGACTGGCATGGCTTTTCTTCCGCCTTGTATTGGAGATCTGAAACATCTTGCCTCCATACAATTAGAATATCCGTCCAGCTATGAATTACTATGGGTTCCTGAGAGAATAAGTGAACTCAAACGTTTGAGGGTCCTCCAAATAAGCAAATGTTACAGCTTAACCCATCTTCCGCGTGGGATCTTGGAATTGGTTTCACTAGAAAGAGCACCAAGATTAAAAGGGCTGCAAAGTTTGAGCCGTCTCAACTTTTTTAAAGCCCAAATAAAATCGCCGGTTAAGGAAAATAGAGGTTATGGCAAATTGGTCAAAATGAAAAATCTGTCCAAATAAAATCGCGGATTAAGGAGGGGGTTTTGGCAAATTGGTCAAAGGGGGATTATGGGAAATTGGTCAAAATGAGAAATCTGTGGCTAGCTTTTGTGTAAGACAATCAACAGAATATGCAAGCGATGAAAGATCTGGAAGATGGGTTATGGGAAATTGGTCAAAGATGAGAAATCTGTGGCTGACTTTTTGTGTATGAGAATTAGGATTACTTTCAGCAAGACATGCAAATGATGAAAAATCTGGAATATCTGTGGGTTTCACAGTGCGCTGTGGAACGACTGCCTAGCTGGATTAGTGAATTCAGAAAGCTTGCATATTCTAGCTGGATTATGGAATTCAGAAAGCTTGCATATTTTGATATTCGGATCTATAAGCATTTGAAAGAATTCCTTGTGGAGTTGCCATGTTTGAGAGCGTTAGAGATATACCGGAACCAGAGGTTGGAGGAGTTGAGGTAGGGGATGGGTTTTCCAGGTGTTGAGTCTTTGGGGACTCTAGTTGAGTCTTTGGAGAATAGAGTCGTCCGGGGTTTGTTGGGGGCAGTGGCAGTGAAAAGTGGAAGTGGAGTGTTGGGAGAGCAGGGTCACCGTTAACCATGCTCAAGTTCAAGGGGAAATTGAAGCGTAGAATGCAAATAAAAAGTACACTCTTTTAAACTTTAAAAGAATGCAACGTCTCAGGTTCCTGATTTCTGAATAGAATCGCGGGTTGAAGAGGGGCTTATGGGAAATTGATCAAAGATGAGAAATCTGTGGCTGACTTTTGCTTAAACCTGGAAAGTATGTGCCGTCTCAGAGTTCTTAAGTCCGAATAAAACTGCTGGTTCAGGAAGGAGTTATGGGAAATTAGTCATAGATGAAAAATCTGTGGCTGCCTTTTTGCATAAACTGAAATCTGTGTCTGGCTTTTGAGTATGCGAATCAAGATTACATCGCTGGATATGCAGGCGATGAAAGATTTGAAATATCTTCGTGTGAGTGTTTGGCAGTGCTCTGTGGAGCGACTGTCTAGCTGGTTTAGTGAATTCTGAAAGCTTGCAACCTTATATCCGGGTTTGTAAGCAGTTGAAAGAGGTCCCCGCGGAGTTGCTTAGAGATATATTGGAAATAATGGCGGGATAACTTGAAAGGAAATAGAAGTTGAGAGAAAATGGTGCGATGCCAATCAATGGAAGATTCTAATCTGGTGAAAATAAATTTGGAAATTGAAATGCTAGGGAGCGGCAGAAATTGAAATGCTACAGGATTTGTTAGTAAAGATAAATGTTTCTTCTTATTCATATGTAACCAGAGGAAGAACAGGTAAGCCAATGATTTGTTTGGCAATTGGCTTATCTTGGTAGATTATACAAAATATTATCGCTAAATTAATGAATAAAAGGGTAATTGATTTAGTTCATTTTGTGTTACAAGATACAAATAGTATTTAAATTTTGTATAAATGTTAATAGCTTGTCTTCAACAATCTGTTTTCTGTTTTATCGTATTGATAGTTTGCCTTTATGCTTTAAACGTAAATCATTCGTGTATTGATAGTTTTCTTTTATGCTTTAAACATAAATCTTTAAATCATTCGTGTTTTAATCATTGTCTTTTGACCAGTGGAGTTATCTTGGCGATGAGTTCATCCAAATTCTAAATTCCATGGCGCTATAAATGCTTTTGAGTATAGGAAAAAGTTTAAGCCGGAAGGTCTTTGCAGATGTATTTCAAGACATCGTTATTCAGTTTCAACTGAAAGGTATTTGCACATGTATTTCAAGAGATCCTTATTGAGTTGGATGAATTTATTTTACAATTCAAGGCAATGTACTTTATATAGCAATCAAAATACCAAACAATGAAAAAATATACATTGTTTATAGAGAAAACCAATACAAATTTATTAGGATTTATTATGGAATGAGATGGATGCAATTTTTTTCATATTTTACATTAAAAAAATGCAAAATCATTTTATTTTATCCATGTTGAAAATGGATAAACACATCATTAGTTGTTTTATTGATTTTATATATAGTAGCATAAATGTATTTGGTAATTGATAATGGATCTGGTTTATTGACTGTTGAATAAATGAAAATATTTGAAAAGAAGACAATGTATAATTTATTGATTTTATATATAGTAGCATAAATGTATTTGGTAATTGATAATGGATCTGGTTTATTGACTGTTGAATAAATGAAAATATTTGAAAAGAAGACAATGTATAATTGGCAGTAGGCTTATTATATGGTAATATTAAGGCATATTTGATTAGTTGTTTTTATTGATTTTATATATTTATATATATATGAGCACAAATGTATTTGATAATTGATGATGATTCTAGAAAAATCATTGGTTTTATAAATCATTCATTTTAAATTGTATTAATATGATGTTATTTGTTATTTGATAATTTGTATGGTAATTTAATAATTATATGATGCACATGTGAATAAGTAAGATGTAATTTGTATAATAATTTGATAATTGTATTATGTAGTATTATGGATCTATACTGATTTATGGATTATTGGATAAATAAAAATATTTAAAACTAAGACAATGTGTAATTAGCAGTAGATTTATTACAAATACGATGGCATGTTTAAATAGTTGTTTTATTGAAAATTTGTAATTCGCAGTGAATTTGAGTTTATCTGTATGTTGTAATGGTTAATTGTTGATTAATTGCTCAGGGAACGAAGCAACCTATCAATCCCCGTAGTCTATAGTCGAAAGGGAAACAATCCCAAAATTCGTAGTCTATAGTCATTTAGAAAGGGGAAAACCCCCCAAAATTCTAGCTATGAGGAGTTTTAGGGCAGCTGGGTAAACCCGAATTTGGGGTTTTTGAGTAAGATTTATATAATCATTTACAAAGATAACCTAAAAAGAAAACTATAAAAAGAGTAGGATTGAATTCATTTTGGGCTCGTGTAAGGATCAATTTATCTCTGTTTTTTCTTGAGCCAAAGGCTATGAAAATTTTAAGACCCTTTTCCCTATCAATTTCAGTGATGAAAGATTTCACCCTAATCGATAAAACTCTCTTTCTTTTTTTATTTTCCCTGACTGGGCACATGATTTCTCTCTGGACAAGAAGTTCTGTGCTATTGGTCTTGGTACAGGGATACTATAGAAATTTTGTTGGTCTTGGTCTTGGTACAAGAATACTTTCGAGGCAGCGAGGTTTCTATTGGTATTAATTTCCTTACAGCCTTACAGGAAATGCAACAAGTTCCTGTTCCGATATAGGCACATTATCTGGATAGCAAAAGTGGGAAGGCATGAGAGGTCTTGATTTCTTGTTCGGGTATGTAAGGTATGCGAGTCTCTTTGCTCTGATACAAATATCATCTGGAAGGAGGGCATGTTCCAGGGTAGTGCCCTATCTGAAAAGAAGCGTAACACCTGTGTAGAACTGTCTGTGCATCATCCAACGCAGTTCGCATACTGAAGTCGAAGCATTCTATGTTCGATTGTAGCTCGAATAGTTAACGGATGACATACGAGCCAAAGATGACTCGAGTATACACAAAAACAGTGACGAGGCAGTTTTTTTGAATTTGGTCTTACAGACCGAAGTTCTCAAAACAAGCGCGGGTCTCTGTGAAAACGTCGGAATAGATGATAGTCAGTTTTGAGTCAAATTCAGGATGTCAGATAGGTTTCTATCTGCGTAGTTGACTGTAGATAGACGAGATTTCATATAATTTGGGTATTATTATAATTTATATTATTGGATTTCTGCAAAGTATTGTGAGAGCGAATCTGGAATTCGCTGGACTGTTGAATTATGCTGGTTTTGTTGAATTTCCGAATTTGGATTGGGACCCACTACCACTTCACTAGAGGATTGAAATTGGTTATGTTTAATTGATGGATGATTAAATAGCATTGATTGGTTTACAGAACAACATTAGGGATTTTATTGGGATTAGTTATTGCTGACGAAAAAGGGGAAAATTTCGATAGAAGCCCTAATTGCTTAGAAATCCTAGAAAAATTTCCCAAGAAAATGACAGTGATATCAGAGCAGAAATCCTGCTAGTTTGGATGGTATTTGAAAATGGAACCAGCACAAGCAAATTTTTGGGAAAAGTATGCAGAGTCTTGCAAGAGGTGTAAAAGAGCAGCAAGCAGAAAATATCAGAAGATTAGAAGAATTCAACAAAATGTTGCAGCCTTTTAGGAAAAAATGAAATGGAATGAGTTCTCATAAAACCAAGCTTGAAAATCAAAGTACAAGAAAAACTGAAGCAAAGGCAAAAGCATAGTCATGGTTATAAAAGAAGCAGACAAATGTCCGCGAGGACCAGAAAGCTAAGCAATCCTGTGATGAAAACACCAACCAAACCTCTAGTTCCTCATGTCAGTTTAACTTGAGCCAATCTCAAACTAGAATTGGAAATAAGGGATTTAGTTTTCATTTGGATGATAAGGGTGGAGTTATAGATGATCGACTATCTTGCAGTGAAAAATATTTAATGCGGTTTGAGAATGGTAACATCCTTGACGATGTCAATGTTAAAAAATGTGGCAGCAATTCAAAAAGTACCGAGGTTAACTTGCTGGGAATAAGTTATGTAGCTAGCGGTACAGTTGATTCAGATACTCCAATAGAACATGTCCGTGTAGTGATGTCACAAATGTTAGCAGTTATGAAGAAGCAAATCAATGCACAGAGGAAGCGGTAGTGAGGACAAATGAGTGTCAACTGAACTTTTCAGTTGTCGAGGGGCCAATTAAATCTCTTAATAGAACTGAGTCCCTCAATAATCAAAGTATGGCTAGTCTTCCTCTTATTGAGACAACAGACTTTGTTGGCTTGAGTGGGCTCAAAAATGACAATACCCTGAATGTCGAGTTAGATATTCCCATTTATCAATATTGAAGATCCGTATTGAAGATGGTTCACTTTCTTGCAGTCACGCATCCGACTGCAGTGAGATCGTAAATGTTGATAACCTGGAAGTTTTTGTTGAACATGTCACATTCTTGCAGTCGGACTTTCCGCCCCAGCCAGATTGTAACCGTTGATACTCTGGAAGACTTTGTTTTTGAGGCTAAGAAAGGGAAGAAAAATATGATGAAAGCTATGAAATTAATTCGCTCCTTGAAGGCAAAAGAGGCTGCAACTCAACGTGCCAAGGAAGAGGCAGTAAAAGATGGTGTGAAGACTGCAAATCTGCCATGTATGATACCAAACTTTTCAAATCTACCTATATCTACTGCTTTTTTCGCAACCAAGTCACCTACTCTTCCACCACCATCCTCTGCTAGTTCATGTCGAGCAACCTAAAGTAACGAAGCTTCTATCCACATTCTGCCTGATAAAGGCTCGTAGGTTGATTGTCAGTGATAGTGTATAGTTAATCCACCAGAGGGCCACCGTGTGATAGATTATGGAACATCTTTATCCTCTTCTGGGGAAGGTCAGCTGCATGCACAGGTGGACAATCTCACAATGCTTCAGATCTTGATCAAGAGCACAATGATCCAAATGTGCAAAATTACAATGATCTAGCTAGCAGAGCTTTTCTCTCTTCAACATCTCATCATTATAATGAACAATGGCCTCAAGATGTTGTTTATCAACAGACTTTGCCTCATGAGAAGGTGTCTCATCTCGAGGAGCAATTTTCTCGTCAGCAGACCATTCCCAAAATTAAACTCCATATTTGGATGAACAGTGAATTCATCAACAAGCATTGCCTCATGTACTCTCAGATCCTTTGCTACAAACACTTGTCATGAATTCAAGCCATCCCATGTCTGAAGGAATTCCTTTTTCTCAAGGTCTAATATTCCTATCTGCAACAAGTGATAGTACTGAGGACAACATATCCTTTATTAGGCATCGCTTCAGTAATAAGATAATTATGGGAGCCCCTACAGAAACACAACGGGACAAAGTGCTCTACTATTATGTTCACAGTGTGACCAGTGATTCTGACAATGATAATATTGACCTTGTATTAAAGGACATTACTGGACAAACTTCAGGGCTCATGCCTAGGGACATTTGAGCCATAATTGTTGATGTCGGAGTGTGCCTGGTTTCGAGAATCATGGAAAAAGATGAGAAAAACGCACTGGACGAAAATACCCAAAGCCTTGATATAAGGACTAATGTTTTGGATTTACAGAAATGAGGATTCAAACACGAAGGTACATTCATTGTGTAAGGAAGACTTGGAAAAAGCATTAGACCAAAAAGACAGCTAAGACAATATTTGTGAGTGTTGTGATGGGATTCTTGCGACCTTTCTGGCAGGGTACAAGCAAAATGGATGAGGTCACCAATAAAAATCGTTCTGCTCAAAAATTCCTTTGAGGTGGTGATACTCTTCAGACTTATACTCTTTAGACTTTCAAAAGTCTTCATCCAGCCCTCTATGAAGTTGCATTAAAGAATATCAAGTACTATTTATTTACTGGCGGTGGCACTGCTTTGAAAGATATTGGAGGAGGGAAACGAAGGGGGCAGCGACAGAACTTGTCATTGCTTGAGGACCAGCAATGTCGGGAAGGGGGATTAGGATTGTAATGTTTCAGAAAAATTGATTGCTCAGGGCACAAAGTAGCATGTCAATCCTCGTAGTTATAGTCATTCATAAAGGGAAAAACCCCAAAATTCTCACTATGGTGCTAGTTTTGGGATAATGGAAAAAAAAAACCAAATTTGGAGTTTTGGGTAAGATTTACTCAATCATTTAAGAAGATGAAACCTCTCAAGAAAATCTTTAAATAGAAAAAGATTGAATTCATTTTAGGCAACCCCTCAAGAAAATCTTTAAATAGAAGAAGATTGAATTCATTTTAGACATCATGTGTGGATTAATTTATCTTTATTTTTTCTTGAGCCTAAGATTTTGAGGGTTTTTATCCCTATCAATTTCGGTGGTGAAAGATTCCATTCCAATCGATAAACTCTCTTTCCTTTTTCTATTTTTCTTCTCTCTTTGGGGACAGGGTTTCTCTCTGGACAACGAGTTCTGTAGTATTGGTCTTGGTACAAGGATACTTGGGAAATTTTGTTGGTCTTGGTATAAGAAGATAAGAATACCTTTGAGGCAACGAAGGATACTTGGGAAATTTTGTTGGTCTTGGTACAAGAATACCATACCTTTGAGGCAACGAAGGATCTATTGGTATCAATTTCCTTACAAGAGCAAGTGATTGGAAGGTATATCATCTTGGCAACAAGTTCATGTTCTACAGGCACATTATACGGATAGCGAAGATGGGAAGGCAAGCGAGATCTTGATTTCTTGTTCGGGTATGTAAGGTATGCGAGTCTCTTTGCTTTGATAACAAATATCATCTCGAAGGAAGGCAAGTTTTGGTCTAGTGCCCTATCTGAAAAGAAGTGTAGCACCTGTGTTGGACTATTGACGCTGTTTCAAAGGAGTATACAAAGGTCTGAAGTATATCGAAGACTATTTTGAAAGGAAGCGAAGCACCTGTGCTGAACTACTAACGCAGGTTCAAGCATTCCCAAATCTGTTTGGCATTGAAACGCACAGCTGGAAAACGAGTCAACACAACAAACTGTCTGTGCATCATCCAACGCAGTTCACATATTGAAGTCGAAGCATTCTTTGATGGATTGCAACTCGAATAGTTATCAGGTAACAGACGGGCCAAAGGTGTCTCGAGTATCCACAATCCACAAAAACAGAGACGACGCAGATTTCTTGAACTTGTTCCTACAGACTGACGTTCTCAAAACAAGCGGGGTCTTTGTATTCTGAATATTTGTGGAGCTATAGCACGCCATTAATGCATTGGGGCAGTATAGGTTAAATGCAATGGCGAGCATATACTGTCTTGGATTTTGTACTTGTTAAATGCAATGGCCTGAAGAGTCAAAAGTGGTCAGAATCTGGCCAAAAAAAT
Source organism: Pinus tabuliformis (assembly GCA_031772625.1). Classification (NCBI taxonomy): domain Eukaryota; kingdom Viridiplantae; phylum Streptophyta; class Pinopsida; order Pinales; family Pinaceae; genus Pinus; species Pinus tabuliformis. Next base: position 930,099,980 of record CM062808.1, read on the forward strand.
TTCAAAAAATCTCGCAGTAGCAGTTTCTGAATCATGTTTTTGTTGGTGGAAATGCATTCAGCGTCATCAAAAACCTCTCAGGCAACCAAAATTTTGAAGTTTGCCCTCTGTAACTTAGATTTACAAAAATCCCTATTAGATTTTATTAAAATCTTATTGGTATTTCCATAAGTTTTGCAAGCTAATTAGACTTCTAATTTGGATTCTGGCCACTACCATTGCACTGGGCTATAAATTAGTTGTATTTAATTAATGGATGATTGAATAACATTGATTGCACTGGATTATAAATTAGTTGTATTTAATTAATGGATGATTAAATAACATTGATTGGTTTACAAAACAACATTAGGAATTTTATTAGTATTAATTATCCTTGAAAAAAAGGAAAATCTTGATAAAAGCCCTAATTGCTTAAAAACACTAGGAAAATTCCTCAACCACATTACATGTTAAAACTTGAAAGTGAAATTGAAAGGGGCTATTGTTGTAGGTAAGTTTTATCTAATCATGTTTCTGTAAAGTGGTTATAATTATGTTCTCTAAACAAATTCAAAAGTTTCATCAATTTTTTTATTACAAAGTTTGAGTGTTTAAGATTTTTTAAATATGTAATTTTTAATTTATTTGGACATTCACACTCAAATCAATTTACTCTTACTTCCTTCACTTACCCTATATAATTTATGTATTTTAGATGGTAAAACTTTAAAGTGAAACTCAATGGTATTGGTTATGGTATTTACTTCCCCTATATAATCTATATAATTTATGTCTTTTAGATGGTAAAACTTTAAAGTGAAACTCAATGATATTGGTACATATAATTTATGTCTTTTAGATGGTAAAACTTTAAAGTGAAACTCAATGGTATTGGTACATATAATTTATGTCTTTTTTTAGATGGTAAAACTTTAAAGTGAAACTCAATGGTATTGGCTATGGTATTTACTTCCCCTATATAATTTATGTCTTTTAGATGGTAAAACTTTAAAGTGAAACTCAATGTTATTGGTACATATAATTTATGTGTTTTAGATGATAAAACTTTAAAGTGAAACTCAATGGTATTGGTTATGGTTGAAGGTAAATTTTATTTAATCATGTTTATGTAAAGTTGTTATGATTATTTTTTTCCTTGAAAATTAAAGGAATTGTCTTAAATAAAATTTCATCAAATCAAATATTTTAATGGTCCTCCATGGAGGATTGTGATATTAAAATTCAAACTCGTGATCTATACCTTGAATATATTTAGAAAAGTTACTTTTGGAAGAAATCACATTTAGAAAAGTTTGGTGGACGCTTTTCGATCCAACTAATGTGGTTTCCCTAATGTGGTTTCACTAGTTGCTTAAAAACCTTAGAAAAATTGCCCAAAAAACCTTAAAAAATTTGCCAAAAAACATTACATGGTAAAACTGGAAAGTGAAATTGAAAATGGATACTGTTGTAGGTAAATCTTATTTAATCATATTTCTATAAAGTTGTTATAATTATGTTATCTCTAAAAAAATCAGAAGTTTCATCAATTTTTTATTACAAAGTTTCCAGTGTTTTAGATTTTCTTAAACATGTAATTTTTAATTTATTTGGGCATTTACGCTCAAATCAATTTACTCTTACTTCCCTCACTTCCCCTATATAATTTATGTCCTTTAGATAGTAAAACTTTAAAGTGAAACTCAATGATATTGGTTATGGTTGAAGGTAGATTTTTAATCATGTTTATGTGAAGTTGTTATAATTATGTCTCTAAAAAAATTACAAGTTTTATCAAATTTTTTATTACAAAGTTTGAGTGGTTAAGATTTTCTTAAACATGTAATTTTTAATTTATTTGGGCATTTACACTTTACTCTCACTTCCCATATATAATTTATGTCTTTTAGATGGTAAAACTTGAAAGTGAAATTCAATGGTATTGGTTATGGTTGAATGTAGGTTTTATTTAATCATGTTTATGTAAAGTTGTTATAATTATTTTTTTCTCGAAAATCAAAGGAATTGTCTTAAATCAAATTTCATCAAATCAAATATTTTAATGGTCCTTGTGTGTGATATCCAAATTCAAGTTCATGTGATCCATATCTTGAATATTCGAAAAACTTTTGCAAGAAATCATATTTAGAAAAGTTTGGTGGAGGCTTTTTGAACCAACTAGAGTGGTTCATGAACGAACCAATTAGTGTGGTTCATGAACCACATTGGTTGTTTCAAAAATTGAACAAACTTTTCTAAATGTGATTTCTTCCAAAAGCATTTCCAAAAATCAACCATTTATTATAAAATTTGAGTGTTTAAGATTTTATTAAATATGTAATTTTTAGTTTATGTAATCATTTTTAGTCAATTATTATTGAACAAACTTTTCTAAATGTGATTTCTCCCAAAAGCATTTCCAAAAATCAAATATTTATTATAAAATTTGAGTGTTTTAAGATTTTATTAAATATGTAATTTTTGGTTTATGTAATCATTTTTAGTCAATTATCTTGACTTTCAATTTGTTTTGAAAATTTTAAACAGATTTTCTAAAGTTTTATAAAGTTTTGAAAAAACACAAATATTAAAATAAATATTTTGCAAATTAAAATAAAATTTGAATTTTTTTTTTTTGTTAAATTTGAATTTCTATTTTCTTATTAGAAATGATTAATTTTATAGTCTTGTAAATACAATTTGTCCTGAATAAAATTTATTTTAAAAATACAAAGTAAAAAAACATATAGCACCCAGGGTCATAAAAGTACATCTCAATATTTATAGATTTTTAATTTATATGTAAGTGTATTATTAATTGTAATAGGTTTTATTCAAATCTCCATTAAATGACTATCTATTTTATGCGATCATTTCTTTTAATGTTGTTGTTGTCAGGCCAGGCAGTAACTCCACAAAACAAATAACTGATTCGTCTATTATTCCATAGGTAGGTCATTGTTATATACAATAGGAGTGATTGTTCAGTGCATTTCCCGATGACTGTTCACATTCCTAATTTATTTATTTACACAAAATTCCCTCAATCATGAAGATTAGGTGTCAACATTCCCCCCTTTAATCTGAAGGGATGTTGGTGAGTCCAAGCATCATTCTGAATCGTTCAAGCTTTTCCCTTCCAAGTGCTTTGGTGAAGATGTCTGCAATTTGCTCATTTGTGGAACAATGATGGAGATGGATTGTTTTGGCCTTAACATGATGTCGAATTAGATGATATTTAGTATTGATATGCTTTGTTCGATCATGGAACTTTGGGTTCTTGGCCAACTTTATTGCAGAGGTGTTGTCAATCATGAGTGGAGTTGATTGTACTTGTTTTACTTGCAAATCTTCAAGAATTTTCCTCAGCCACACAATTTCTTTTGTTGCTTTAGCTGCTGCCACGTATTCTGCTTCTGTTGTGGAATTTGCTGGAACTAATTGTTTGCATGATCTCTAGGAGACAGCTCCTGATCCAAGGCTCATAGCATATCCTGAAGTAGATGCCCCAGTTTCTTTGTCTCCATCGAAGTCTGAATCAGAGTATCCAATCAAGCTGAAGTCGTCCACCTGTGTATACTTGATTCCAAGGTCTTGAGTTCCCTTCAAGTACCTTAGAACCCTTTTTGCAGCAGACCAATGTCCCTCACAAGGCTTTTGCATAAACCTGGAGAGGATTCCAACAGCAAATGAAATGTCTGGTCTGGTAGTAGTGAGGTAGATGAGACTTCCTACAAGTTGTCTATACTTTGTTGCATCCTCAAATTCCTTTTCTTCAATAGATGTGAGCTTTAAGTTTTGTTCCATTGGAGTAGTAAAAGGATTCCACTCTGTCATGCCAAATCTGTTTAACAAATCTCCAATTTATTTCTTTTGAGAAAGAAATATGGACTTTGGATGTTGGGTTACTTCAATGCCAAGATAGTAATGAACATAGCCCAAATTAGTCATTTCAAAACTTTTCCCCAATTCCTTCTTTATGGATGCAATGTAGCTTTCATTGTTCCCTGCCATTAAAAGATCATCTACATATACCACAAGATATACAACTGTTTTGCCAACTTTCTTGACAAATAAAGTTGCATCATCAAAATCAAAATGATTGAAGTTGAGTTTCAGAAGATGCTCAGTTAGTTTTTCATACCAGGCTCGCGGTGCTTGTTTGAGGCCATACAAGGACTTCACAAGTTTGCATACTTTATGTTCATGCCCTTTCACAGCGAATCCTTCAGGTTGGGACATAAAAACATTCTCTTTTAAATCTCCATTCAAGAAGGCAGTTTTTACATCCATTTGATGGACTTTCCAACCGCTCTGAGCTGCTAGTGCAAAGAGTGTTTGGATGGTGGCCCATTTCGCTGTGGGGGTAAAAGTTTCCTCATAATCGACCCCTTCCTTCTGTGCAAAACCTTTTGCCACAAGCCTAACTTTGTGCTTGTCAAATGAGCCGTCAGCTTTGTACTTGTTCTTGTAGACCCACTTGCAGCCAATTGGTTTGGTTCCAAATGGAGGATCAACTAGCTTCCAAGTGCTGTCTTTATGAAGGCATCATACTCCTTTTGCGTCGCTTCTTTCCATTCATCATGAGAAGCAGCTTCTTTGAAGGAAGTTGGTTCAAAATCTGTAGACAAGTTCAATTCACAATCATAAGAAACATCCATATCAACAGGTGAATTAGAGTCATCTACATCACCTCCATTTTGTCGGTTTGAATTTCTGGTTCCTGTTTTTCTAATTTCATCGGGATGAACACTTTCAAGTGTCTTTGTCAGCCACTTTGGGGGACCTTTCTGAGATGGTCCAGGCTGCTCTGTTGATTGAGTTGGCACTGAATCAAGATTGAGTCTCCCAATTCTATCAATTACATCACTTAAAGCATCATCTGTTGTTGGAGTTTCAGTCGGGGGAGAGTGTTCTTCAGAAGAAGATTCCACATGTTGATCTAGAATAGGCATCCCCCCTTCAAGATGTGGAATCTGATTATCAAATTCTTGAAATGATTTCGTTTTTGCGAACCTATCCAAACGATCAAGTTGCCGCTCAACAACATTGTCAGATTTGGATGATTCAAGAAAAATTACATCTCTAGATACAACAAACTTTTTATTTACTTCATCATAGAGGCGGTATGCTTTGGAGGTGTTTGAATACCCCAGGAAGATACACTTACGACTTCTAGCACCAAGTTTGTTTCTATGTACCTTTGATATCAAATCATAACAGGTGGAACCAAATATCCTGAGATGTTTTACCGAAGGAACATGTCCATACCATAATTCATAAGGAGTCTTGTTTCTTATAGCATTAGATGGACATCTATTCTTTATATATGCAACACATAGAAAAACATCAACCCAAAACATTATCTTTACATTTTTGAAGAAAAGCATAGATCGTACCATATTCAAGATTGTTCTATTCATTCTTTTAGCTACACCATTCTGTTGGGGATTATAAGGCACAGTTGTTTGATGTTTGATCCCATGTTGGCGAAGATAGTTTTCAAATTCATTTGATGTATATTCTTTTCCATTATCAGTGCGAATAGACCCAATATGAGATTGTGCATCATTTTCAATCCATTTATGAAAATTCTTGAATGTTTGAAAAGCATCAGATTTTTTCTTCAATAAATAAACCCAGCACATTCGGGTGTAGTCATCAATAAACGTCATGATATACTTATTTCCATTTGCAGAAGGAACAGGCATTGGACCACATAAATATGAATGAATGAGTTCAAGTTTCCTATGTGCTCTTGAATGTGAATCATGAAAAGACTGTTTGCTATGCTTTCCTAAAATGCAAGCATCACATTGCTTAAGTTTTCTAGGAATTGTAGGCAAACCAGCAACACCATTTTTCTTCAATAAGCAGACACTGTCATAGTTTAAATGTCCAAATCTAGCATGCCATAATAAACTTGATGGAAGTGTACCTTTTTCATGATGAGAAATGTTGTGCATGAGCAGAGGTTTCTTGCAGTTTGAGAAGCCTTTCTTCTTCTATTCCCCTCATGACAAGTGAGTGGTCAGATGATTTTCTTACCTCAAGCTTGCCATCAAACATATGAATGGAGTGACCTTGCTGGCGGATGTGGACCAAGGACAACAAGTTTCTCTTGAGCTGTGGGAGATATAGAACATGATCCAGAAAAAAGTCTGGAAGACCAGGTAGTTTAAGCCTGATTGTGCCAAGCCCTGATGGCTTGATTTTTGACTGATCTGCAAAGTATACTACTCCGTCAACATTGTCAGTAAAATCTTCAAAAAAATCTTTTCTATGAGTCATATGACAGGTTGCTCCTGAATCAAGCAACCAATCATTTTTCCAGGAAGCAAGTGAAACATTAAACAAATCTTCATTTACTCCAATGTTACATTGTGCTTCAACATAGTGAGCGGATTCAGGTGCTTTACCTTTGTTTGTATCATTAGTTTTACCTTTCTGTTGGTTTCTTTTTTGCACAATTTTGTCCCATGGTAGCTTGCATGTAGAGGCATCATGTGATCCATTTCTTTTGCAGCGTATGCAGTGCAAATCTGCCTTTTTTTCTTGAGGGTGTCTGCCCCCCTGCCTTTGAAATATCTTCCTCTTTCTCTTGAATGCATACTGTAACAAAAATTATTTCCGTTGATATACAGTGAAATTGTACTCACAAGGGCAAAAAAGATTTGAAATACTTTATGCACTATGTTTTCTTCAAATCCCTCCAATGTTTATAAAAGCATCCTCATATCATATATCCAACATATAACTGGACCATTAACTCAATAGGAGCAGCGTATTCAATAAAGCAGTGTTAATATTCCACAGCGCACAACGTTTCAACAAGCGCACAACAGTTCATATTCCATATATATGCCCCTTCAACGCATTCAACAAATTCAACATGACAGTTTCAAATACCACTGGACAGGTGCATACCATTAGACAACACATATCAAAACGCATTCAATATACCAAAACACATTCAATACCAAGGGAATGCAGGTGTTGTATACACCAAATTAGTTCAACGCATACACCACTTTTGTATTCACCAAAACTCTTCTCAGCCAAATAAAAAAAAAATACCAATGAGCGCCTAAAAACTGCCAAAGCTTACCATTCAAATGATTTTAAATGATTTTTAGAAAACCGCAGAGCGCTGTATAGTTCAACGCATATACAGATTTTGGACGAGCGCCATTGCTTCAACAACACAATGATATGTATAAACCCACAAAAGCAGATTAAAGACTGACAACGATAACGAACTTGATCTTTAAAGAAGTTCCAAATATTACATGTCTGAAACAATAGTTATCATCAGTCCGTTTAAAAAGACCTGTAACAATACCAAAGAAGGGTGTATGTACAAACCCTCCGTGGAACTTCAGAGTCAAGATGCCTACAAAATTTAAACCATATAGCCTTACTCTGTCGCTCGTATTCTTTCAAATTACGAGTTCGGCCGGAGAAGAGTCAAGAAAAAAGGTTAGACGCAAAATACGCAGAAGTTAAGCCTACACTTAAGCTGTCTCATACCACTGCGTTAATATATGAGCTATCTCATACCACTACGTTAATATATGAGCTGTCTCCACGCAGAGATACTAGGACTTGAATGTTCTCATACGCAAAAGGATGACTGATACAACGTTTTCGTGTTGCGCCAATGGCTCGGTATGTGATATGGTATTATACGAAGATATGGTGCTGGGCAGCGGATACCAGGTGGGCAGATCGTTCAAAGATACAAAAAAGAGCTCAAGCAGTGGCCAACTACAGAAAATAAATGGAGACAGATGCGACCAAGGTGAGAATAATCAAGTGAAGGAATTCATGCAGTGGAGGCACAGGTGCAATAACGCCTTTTTTTGAAATGTTTATGACAGTCAGAGAACTAAACAGTCAGACAGAGGGGTAGCTAATTTTATGGAGAACCTGCTTAGCTATATGGAGAGCAGACAGGGAGTTACAAGGGACACAAAGGCTAAAAAAGGAGTTGGATCTGATACCATGTCAGGCCAGGCAGTAACTCCACAAAATAAATAACTGATTCATCTATTATTCCATAGGTAGGTCATTGTTATATACGATAGGAGTGATTGTTCAGTTCATCTCCCGATGAATGTTCACATTCCTAATTTATTTATTTACACAAAATTCCCCCAATCATGAAGATTAGGTGTCAACAGTTGTCATGGTTTATCATTTTTTTTGTTGTTGTTGTCATGGTTTATGCACCAGCAACGAGCACCACCATATATCCATATTTTTGTTAACTATACACAAAAATCTTCGCTGAGGGTGAATGCATGAAAATGGGATGCACTATTGGGCCAAATGCCACCACGAATTACTCATTTATCGAATTGAAGCCCTCAAAATTCATATAATCATTGTGAATTTTGATTCAAAGTAAAAATACAAATTGTGGAGAATTATGTTGTTGTTTTAATGATATTTTTTGTAAAAAAATTAGTGTCCTATAATATGCCAATTTTCTATTAAATGAAATGCTTGTCTTTGCAAATTTTTACACATCTTAAGGGGTATGTGTGCACGTAGTATAATTTAGTCCAAATGGGTTACACTTTTGGGCCAAATGCCACGAGGAATTACTCATTTATCAAATTGAAGCCTTCCAAATTCATATAAGCATTGTGAATTTTGATCTAAAGTAAAAAGACAAATTGTGGAGAATTATGTTGTCCTAATGATATTTTTTGTAAAAAAATGAGTGTCGTATAATATGCCAATTTTCTATTAAATGAAATGCTTGTCCTTGCAAATTTTTACACATTTTAAGAGGTATGTGTGTATTCAAGTAGCATAAGTTAGTCTAAAATGTGTAATTTTTATATATATATATATATATATATATATATATATATATAAGCATGATCTACACAGAGAAATCTAAGTGTTTCATATTAAAAATTTATTTTTTTAATGCAAAATTATATTTTTTATTATTATTAATTTTCGAAGTTAGCAAAGTAATATTTTAATTACATTTCGCAGACAAATGTGTTAATGTAATATCATATGAATTCGAAAATGTCAAACTCATATGCTATTGGATAGATGATTCCTTCATTAATCCAAAATGATCAACTTTGCCACCTAAGGACAAATTTTGCCGTAAGTTCCCTAGTAGGGTATAAAGTGGTGTTGTAAAAGTTTTGTAGAAGAAGTGCTAAAATTGTGGATATTAGGAGCTTAAAAGCTTGACCGAGACCCACCCTTTACGTGGTTAAGAAGGGGTCGATATAAAATTTTATAAGGATCCCATAATTTAAGACTTTAGAATCAATAAAGATTTAAAATTTAATCCAACAATAATTTAACCATATGGATCCAATAATTTAAGATTTTAGAATCAATAAAGATCTAAAATTTAATCCATCAATAATTTAACCAAGTTGTTATGATAAAATTTTATATGGATTCCATAATTTAAGATTTTAGAATCAATAAATATCTAAAATTTAATCCATCAATAATTTAACCAAATTGTTATGACATTATTTTACTAAAAATGAAAATTCAACTTTATTTAGGTTATGAACAACATTAGATTTTTTAAATGTTATTATGAAGGCAATATGTAAGCATGTCTGTCTATGCTCAAAATATACTTTATCATATACCTTCAACTTGAATAGATCATAAATTCACCTTCCACAATTTTTTTTATCACATTAAAATTCCAAATATTATTATAATTTTTGTTATTATGTAAAAAATTTGTTAAATTTAATATTAAAATATTATTATTACTTCTTCTTTTTTTAACACGACCAGATATTGATTATAGTGCAAAAAAGAGAGTAGAAAACTCCTATTACATTCGATGGGGATTGGATTCAAGTAGAAAGATGAAAATGGGAGCGCAATCCCTATTTCTAATCTTGAGTTTAATTTTCTATGTATTCCTTTGACTAGTTTGGCGTATTGCCGTACATACTGTTCCAAATTAAAATAAAATTACAATACATATGAAATTAAATGATTTTTCAATACATTCAATGGGGATTGGATTCAAGTAGAAATATGAAAATGGGAGCTCAGTCCCTATTTCTAATCTTGAATCTAATTTTCGATGTATTCCTTTGACTAGTTTGGCGTATTGCCATACATACTGTTCCAGAATTAAAATAAACTTGCAATACATATAAATTAAATGATTTTTCAATACTTGTTAACTGACTGCTCCTGTTGAGAGTGTTGCTTCTTGCTTTGCTGAGTGGAGTTTTCCCCTCGTTGGCTCTAAGTGATTGATTTGATATAAGCTATGGCCTCCTCAAGATGTGTGCATTTGTTCTTGAGCTCTATTATTTCAGCTTTATGCTTATCTATGTCTCTCTATTTATAGATGTTCTCTATTTTCATTTTTGAACTGAGATCCTTGAGTGCTTCACTGAACCTACCTATCCTGGACTTATTTGCCCTGCAAGTTGGGCAAACTTCATTTTTTGCAACTCTCTCTATAGGATTACACTCCATTTTGATCCTATGACTTGCTATATCTTTTGTAATTTTTCCATTCCTCTTGTATGTGCTCTTGCTGATCTTACTGCTGTTTATGATATACCTTCTGCTGATATTCTTTTTCTTTGCTTCGATGTCCTTAGAATAGGAATTTGACCTGTTGCAGCCTGTTACCACACAATAGATACTGATACACAACAGTGCCTAATATGGTAATGAGAAGATGCTCTGGACTTGATTTGAAGAGATACTTTGAAGCTTTATTTGAAGGGATGTCCACCGAAACTTTTCCGGACGCTGAATGGATGATGGAGAAAACACTATGAGAAGACAAATGGATCTGAAGGGAGTGATGATGATTTCGAGAAGAGGGAGACACACTGATAAGATGCCACAAAGGAATGGATACACAGGGAAAAATGCTATGTCAATTCAAGGGAGGGATACACAGGGAGTTATTGAGAGCAATATGCTTGTTGGGGGAAACGAGAATGCACTTGCTGTTACAGTGTTTGGAGATGGCTGAGAGAATAACAGAGAGCTCACAGAGGGACGACGGATGACACAGGTGTATGAAAATGCCTAACTGAGAGAATGCTTCTGTTTGGTCAATTTAGTGTGATCTAAATTGCTATTTATAATGTCAACCCGGGGTTCGTAAACTAACGAAGTGAAGTGTACTATATGTACTAGATAACCATTTCCTTAGTCTTTTTTCGTTTTTAGTTTTTTTTAAGTTTGTTTTTGGATTTATCTTTCCCTAATGTGAGATGATGAAAAGGTGATAAAGCAAGTGAAATATGGATGATTATGGTGATCTCTAAGTGGTTTTTCAAAACTTAAAAGAAAGAAAGCTTTTAAAATAACTGCAATGAAATCAATTCTTAAAAAGAAATAAAGACATCAAACAATGAACTAATGACATCGGCCCAGTATCTTTGTTGCTGAATGAAAATGAAAGTGAAATCTACACTAAACTCAATTAAAAGTAAGAAAAACTAATTCACACTATTTCAACTCTTCAACTCAATCTTCCTTGTGAAAAGATATCATGAAATGTTAAGCAATGTGAAATCTAAAAGAAGTTAAACTGCATAAAAGACACTAATCACACTACTTTAACTCTCTTGACCTTTTTCCTTTCAACTTAATTTACCCTGTGAGAAACAATCATGAACAAGTCAAGCAATGTGAGATCTAAAGCAAACTAAATCAAGCTATAATGAGTGATATTCTGGTTCATAATAAAGTTATTTGATTATAGAAAGAAACCGTAATCAGATGAATAGCATGATATCTAAGAGCAGAAAATAAATGTACAACTTAAGGAAATGACAGTACTAGAAATCAAACTTCAGAAAACAAGAGTCAGCGACAAAGACAAGATGATCTCGTATGCCAATAGTTATAAAAATAAAAGGTGAAAAATTGCCCCGGGCTGCCTAAGAAAACCTGCAGAAAACACTAATCAGTTGTAACCATAAAAGAGCAGCAATGAAAATGTAAATCAACAGAAATCAAAAAGCTTTGTTATGTACAACTAATATACATGATGAAATAAAACGCAGCATTTAAATAACAACTGTACAACTAATATACATGAACAGGAAAAAAATAATGCAAGAGTTAAAGGACAACTGTACAAGGCTTTAGTGAACAGGGGCCCTCTACCACTTCAGCCAATTCAACGAACAACTACAAGCTTAAGTTTAAACCAGTCTTCTCATATATTAAACAGCAACGTAAAAGTGCAGTGCGGAAATACAACAACTTCGAATTACATTACCAGAGATTAACTTTTACAGCGTTCATGGATGCGTTATTTATAAGGAAAGAAAGCTAAACAGATTAACTAAATCTACGCTATTAACCACGCTGCCAGAGACACGTAAATCCTCTTCAGCCCGGAGCTAGGTAACTATCATCATGTTTATTAAATCTGAGAGGTATGGCTGTTGGATTCACGCTATCAGGATGTCTTCGTGGATAAGGACTGTGCCACGTAGCTTCACGTGCTCAAAAATAGAGCTACGCAGAGCCGTGCCACCGCTGAACACTTCCGTTGACTATCCTTTGCCCCTTGTTTGACCGCGGGCTTTTATGGGCGTGCTGGATGATCTGGAGGGACACGTTCCATGTCCTTGACTCCTGTGACTTGCCCATGTGGCTCGTTTCTTCAGAGGACACCTGTAGCATGGTGTTTGACAAAACGGTTGCGGAATCCTGTGCTGGCTGCAGAAACCTGGGTCGGCTGCGGAAACCTGTGTCGGCTACGGAAACTGAGAAGCTTCCGCAGCTGTCTGAACAAAATTCTAAACCAAACAACGGTCATCAGTGTAGTTAGAAAACCATGTCAAAAGCTCTTTTTTAAACTAAAATACAATGATTTAATCAACTTGGTAGATGAAATGAGTGGAAAAAGAAGGCTGAGAGGGTGTATAGGAAGGTGCAGGTTCGAGGCTCAACATACCCCCACTGTGAAGGTGTTGCATGTCCTCATGCAACCAAAACTTAGTTATTTTCCCTTAATCCATATGCTCCGAGGCTTCTGTAAGAACATCTAGCCCTCTTCTCTTTCTCTTTGATGCTAAAATGGTCCTTGGTTTCCTGACTAGACATTTGAACTTAAGATTAATCAATGCCCTGCTCAACTTTTTACACTTTTTCTTCAGCTTCATGTTCTTCTTTTGCCACAGTCATAAATGGAGCATAGTGTTATCATGGACAATCTTGTCTACCTTACTCTGCTCTTTGAGTGCTTCGTTTTCCTGTTTGATGTGTCTATTTAGGACTTCCAATTCAAACACTTCCTCTTTTAAAGACTGTACTTGTGCATCAAGTGGCAAGGTGGTGCTTGGTCCTGCAGCTGATTGTTCCAAGGACTCTAGGTAGTTATATGCTTCTTGCTGATTAGAATCTACCTCAGGTGTCTTTTTCGGCCTGAACTCAAATTCTGGTGAAGGAGGACTGCTTTCTCTTTGCGGCCGAAAAGGGCTTTCCTCACGTGGAGGACTTGGCTCAATGCTTGGCTGAGTTGGAGATTTCTCAAGTGTATCTTTATCTAAATCAATAAAGTGAGATTGTTTTTCTTGGGTTACACTCTTCTTTCCTTTTAGCCTAATGCTACTCCTCACGTGTGGACTAGTGCTCTTTTCCTGTGCAATCTGTTTTCCTTTTTGTTTCTTTGTTATGGCAGCAGCTTGAAGATGTACTAATCTTTCTGCCAAAGTTTGAGAATATTCCTCTATGGATGGTTCAGGGGATGGATAGGTTTCTTGAATGGTTATTTTGCCTTTGTCCTTCTTCTGTTTCTTGTTTTTAGCTCCCTCCTCTTCTTCTTTCTGAACAGTTTCCTGAATGTCTATTGTAGGAGAGTCTTGGGCTGTAATATTCTTTTCTTTCCTCCTACTTCTCTTTGGAATTTTTGGGGAACTGCTTCCAGAGGCTTCAGTCAGTTCTTTGAAGTGGTTTCTTGTCAAAAACTTTTCCCAAGTATCCTTAGTGTTTTTCAACTGATCTTCAATAAGGATTTTTATGAACCCGTGATGGTAAATATGGGGTTCAATATTGCCTACGTGTTTTTGAACAATAGAGCTCATTTTTTTTCAAGCTTGATAATAGAAAATAAGGCAAATTAAGGGTATAACCTTCCATAAAATTCATCATTAGCCTGGCATGATACATGTACATGGAACCAAAACGACCATCGCATGTGATAAATTACTGGATAAGTAATAACAGAGTGGACCATTCTTCTTTTATTGCATGCACATGGATTCCTTTTGTAAATACAGAGGTATCCATACCTGGGTTTTGAAGCATGATTCTCCATCCTTGATCATCCACACTTCTGTTTTTGAACCACCTTTCACCTTCTTGTGGGAAACTTGTTGCAGCTGCTATTGTGGCCTCGGTCATTGTAAATTTTAAGTCTCCTATCTCCACTGCGTGTCCATTAAAGGACTGTGCAAAGGATTTAGTCACTTCTTTGTTATAGCCCCTGAACTTTTGAATGAATCTCAGCCACCTTGCTTTCTTCAATGACTCCTTCGTTTGAGGATAACCCTCCAGGTATTTTGGTCCTTCCGGTTCAGCTCTTAGTAGTTTTCCCATTCTCGGCTTTAAATTCCGACTGAAAATTCTACTGCGTATGAAGGTTCAGGAAAAAATGGGCTGATTATGCGATTCTTAGGGTAACTGGAGTGACCGTAATCGAAGGTCAGGATGTATGTGGTGACTGTAGCCAGGGTTTGGAGTAGGCTGTAGTGGATGCAACGGAAATGGAGAACAGGGAATGGTATGAGTACTGAGGGAGTAAAGGGTAAGCAACAGTAACGAGTTCAACATCGAATGCATGCGGGAGTGAAGTGATAAATGGGCAGAATAACGGCTGAGTCCTTTTGGATCGGATGACTTGTGCACACGTCTCAGCAGACTGCTGCGGAAATTATGGTGAAGGAGAGCCGTAGTACAGTAGGTCACGTCTCAAAAGTACGTCCAATAAATGGGAGAGCAGTCCATCTCGAGTTTAAATTTAGGATGATCATGGGACCGTTAGAAATGAATAAGGTGTGTGTGGAATGACGTCGTAGAAGAGGAGTGGTATGGGGCTTGTCGTATCAAATCATTGCATTTAGTGGAACTTGCCATGGTTTAAATAACTATGCATAATAATGACATTGAATTGTTATTTGGTAGAGATTTTTGATCATACCTTTGGAAGCTTATCATTTCTTGACTAAGGCTTCTGCCCCATTATTGTTCTTTGATCTTGAAGATGCCCCATGTCTTTGCTACACTTGGTGATGATGACACTAACCTTTGACTGTGATTTTTTTGAAAACAGAGTAATGTCGGCTGTAGAGACAGAGTGATGCTGGCTGCGGAAACTGGTTCTGGCTGCAGAAACGGCTCCCAGCTGCGGAAACTGAGACAACACCCCTTTAACTGCACAAAGATAGTTAGAGAAGAACTAACTAAATAAAATAGTCCTGAGAGGGACTTTTATTGATGGAATGAAATGAAATGAGTGGAATGAGATGGAAATGAAGTGGAGTGAAGGTGGAGATGAAAATGAGATGGATGAACTGAAATGGCAAATGAGGTGGAGTGAAGATGGAAAGAGAGAGAGATTTTTTTTTTTGGAAAATATAGTGTCAGGTGCCCCTGATTTTCACTCTACATTTTCTGTATAAGACTGCCAATCTATGATTGGTTTTCAGGCTTATATAAAAGAAATTTTTTTTATTTTTTTTTATTTTTTATTTTTTTTCAACTGAAAGAAACAAAGACTAGGCTGATGGAGGAGAAGGATTCCTCTCCACCAGCCTCATTGCAGAATTTTCTTGAAACATTTTGACAAAGTCCTCTTTTGAGAGTGGCTTATGATAAATTTTCAATCGGTGGCCATTCACAATGAGAGGAGTTTGAAACTCATCAATGGTCTTGACTCGAACTGCTCCATTGCTAAAGACTTCGTCAATCTCATATGGTCCAAGCCAATGAGTCTGAAATTTTCCTGTGAAGTCTTTAAACTTGGAATCAAACAGTAACGCCCAATCTCCCTTTTGAAACTTTTTCTCTTTGATATATCTGTCATGCCACTTAGTTCTTTGGTGCTGAACTAAATCATTCCTTAAAATTGCATCTTGTCTTATTTCATCTAGCTCATTCAGCTGCTCCATTCTGTGCTTTTGGGCTTCTGATAGATTCATCTTCAACTAAACTGCCATCTTGAAAATCTTGACTTGAAACTCAATGGGGAGCAGGACTTCTTTCCCATAAACAAGTTCATAGGGAGAATGTCCTGTTGTGTTCCTCCATGTAGTTCTATAGGTCCATAAGGCTTCAGGAAGCCTTTCTGCCCAATCTCTTCTATGTAGATGAACAGTTTTGGTGATGATGTTCTCAAGGACTTTGTTTGTAGACTCCACTTGTCCATTTGCTTGCGGATGGTACGGAGTAGATTTTCTATGCTTGATTTTGTATTCTTCCATCAACTTCTCCATCAAGTTAGATGTAAATTGACTTCCCTGATCTGTCACAATTTCTCTTGGGACACCAAAACGAGTAAAAATATCCCCAAAAAGAAATTGAACAACTGAATTTTCAGTGGCAGAAGGCAATGCCTTGGCTTCTATCCATTTAGTAACATAATCAGTGCAAACCGATATATACTTCTTTTGTTTAGATGGTGGATTAATAGGTCCAATGAAATCTAAAACCCATTTTTCAAAGGGTTCGATGAGTACATGTGGCTGTAATGGCATTTCATTTGAAAGAGTTGGTCTCCCAACTCTTTGGCAGCTGTCACACCTCCTGACATATTGTTTTGCATCTTTGAAGAGAGAAGGCCAATAATATCGTAAAGAAAGGATTTTATAAGTTGTCCTCTTGTCAGCGAAGTGCCCATCGCATGGCTCATCATGACATGCCTTGAGGATGTCAGGCATTTCATCTTCCCGAACACATCTTCTGATCACACAGTCTAGCCCTGTTTTGAACAATTCATTAGAAATCCATGAATAACTCGAACTCTCCTGAATAATTCTTCTCCTTTCATTAGGAAATAAATGTGGAGGTAGTTTCCCTGTAACCAAATAATTAGCAATATGTGCATACCAAGGGGTTTTAGGGTGGTGGCTCCGACTGTTCATCTGGGTCCAGTTACCTTCTCCCTATTGCTATTGGTTTATAATGTATCTTTAACTACCAATAGACAGGGACATCAGATCACTTCTCCTTGCTGATCAGGCAAGAGAATGACCCTTAAGCTGATTGAGATCTTTTTCTCCATATTCTTCCCACTGTTTTCCTGCAAAAAGAAATCAAAATAAATTAAAATGCAACAACAAAATCAATCATGGCATTGCTGGCATTTAAATCAAATCCAATCAAATTTTATTTAAATAAATAATTAAAAACAAAATATAAGCTCTGTATTGATGCTTGGAATGGTTTGATTGGTAAATGATATTATTGACCAATGGATCTGCAATTAGAAAAGGCTTTGGACAAATGAAATTGAAAACAATAACTCAGAAAATTGATTTTGTTTTCAAAATTCGGAGCCTGATCTTCTGCCTGATTTTTGGCCCAATAAATGATCAAATCTGTTGGTGAAACCTCCTTCAAAATGTTCTCCTTGATTTTCTCTTTCCAATGAGCCGTCCTGGGCCTCATTTGGCCAAGTATAACTCAATTTATGAGCTTCCAAAATTGATGGGTCAAATCTGGCATGAATCTGGAAATTCTGTTGCTGGGCTAAAACATTGTAATAAAAAACTAATTCTAAATTAGTCCCTAATTAATTCTAATTTAATTGCTAATTATAAACTAAACTGATTATTAATAAACTATTTATTAATTTAATTAACTAATATTTAATTGACTAATCACAAACTAATTTAATCTAATTAAAAACTAATTAATATTAATCTAAATGATAATTAAATTTAAATTAAATAAATTAAATATTACATACTAATTTAAATAATATAATACATTACATATTATTAATTAAGTAAATTAATATAATACATATTAATATTTAGACTAATATAATAACCTACACTCCCACTAACCTACACTCCCACTTCCTTCATACGTAAGTGATTTTGAAAATCCAAAACTAATACAAAACTTAAAACCCATGTGCAATAAAAACTTACGGTAATGTTTGTTATTGAGCGGTGAATCGCATCGGCATATCGGGGAGTATGCTGTAAGGCTCATGCGAAATGATTACCATGCGAAATCCCGATGCGGGTATGGAGGCCCTCATTAAATTAAATATGCTTTTTCAAGCCATCGTGTATCGGCCATCGGGAAGGTGGAGTGGATATTGTATCGGGGGTTTTGAAAATGTTTTGCGAATAAGATTTGCGATGCGACAAAAAGTCCCGATACAATTATTTTTATTTTATATATATTAATTTTATATTTTAAATTTTAATTTAATTAAATTAATTATATTTTATATAATAATTAATTTAATTATTTTGAAATTTAATATATAAATTTAATGTTTTGTTTTTATTTTATTTTAATGAAATTTAGTTATGAAATTAACTAAATTACAAATACTTGAAAAATAAACTACAGCCACTTGAATATTTGGATTTTGGGATTAGAGTTTGATTTGGAAATTAGAGTGAATTTCTTGAAATCCCGATAATTAATAATTTGGCTGCATAACTAAAAATGAAAAATGTTAGTAAAAACTTGCTACGGGTTAATATTTAAAATGAATGCATTATCGAACTAATTTATTTACAAAATGCAATATGGTACATTTTATGCATTTTTAACCCATGCTAGATAAATGATGAGACTTCAAAGGAGCGCCATTTTCAAACCAGTTGACCAAATGAGGCGAAACAAGCGTCAATGAGAAGCTTATAAAAAATTGACTCTAACAAAGCAATCAAAACAAGAATCCAAAGAAAACTAAAAATTAACGAAAGCGTAGGGCAATCAACTAAAATAAAAATCCAAAAAGGTGCTTAGCCAAAATTTTTATAGAAAGGGTCCCCATTATTCGAAGCGGACGCATCAATAATGGGGGGTGTTGTATTTTTACTACAACAATTGGCGACACACGGGAGAAGAACCAGTTATCTCTGTTATGAATGAGATTTTCCTAAAATTAAAGCAAAAATAATTAAAGAAGAGAAGATTATGCTTGAAATGCTTGACTAGGTTCATTAGTCTGACTAAAAGTAAGAATCATCTAACTGTAATTTTTCTTAAAATTTCTCATAAATTAAAATATTTCAAAACTCTACATCAGTCCTTAATTAGTTGTAGAGATAAAGCAGGGGTCACTTTACAGCTTAGCTTTTAAAATATACTCATTTGTCACAGGTAGAGCCACTGTTGCCAGCAAACATCTATAGTCTCGACAGGGTTACCTTTTAATCATAAATGATTCAGAATCTCATATGTTTAAGAATTATTGATCTAGAGATAAATCCATTTATATATGTATTACTTTTTTTTTTTTTTTTTTTTTTTAATTATTTTTTATTTATTAAATCTTAAAAGCCATTGTCCTAGTATGGTAGCTAGATAGTTGACAATGCCATTCACTGGTTAAAATTGGACTGAACAAGCTGGCTCGTGATGAGACCCCTTGTCTTATAATTGTTTGCAATCATAAGCCATTACCCTGGTTTGTTTAGCAGTGTTGGTAATGTCAGCCTATTTTTCCCCTATGATCATGGTAAGCAGGCTCACGATGAGACCTCTTATCTTTTAAGTTTAAATATATTTCTTGATTATTCTCTAGAAAAATAAGACTTTTTGAGACAGGGAGAATCATTGACTCCTTAAGAGTTAAGAATGACAATTTCAGAGTTAAAGGTGTTTTGCTGTAAAGTGTCTTTACTTGGTTAAAAATAACTTTTCTTGACTGATAATAGAATTCTGAAAGATCTTAATAAAATTTTGAAATCTCAAAATGATTACAATTTGATGAAAAAGAAATTTTCCAGATTTTATGATACTTTGCCAACTTCTCTTGATTGGTAATCTCTTCCTTAAGTATATTTACTTTTATAATAAGAAAATCAAACTTTACTAAGAGATTTAAGAAAAAGCTAATAGGTGACTATTAACAATTTTTCTCCATGTATGCTGACCATTGTTAGGTAACCAATAGGTCTTCCATATAAATAATGGCAAAGTCACCAAAATCAAAACTGAAAACCAAAAGAAAAGAAGTCTTATGCTAAAGTGAGAAAAGAAATCAGCGAGCAAAAATCAAAACCAAGAAATCTCTAAAAATGGAAAAGAAAATCCAAGTCTCGCAAGATAAACTCAAACAAGAATGTTTATACCAATGTCTCCACCAATATGAAGAAAAAGAAAATAAGCATGTAATCATTCATTCTTATGTTGAGCTCTAGAAAAACATACCTTGCAGAGTTGTGAATGCTTTAGGCTTTTAGATAACAGTGATCGTAAAATTCAGCCACAATGAATAATTTCTGTTTGATATGAGTCTTCTTGTTCCCAAGCATCATCTTAATCATTTTCCAAAAGAAAAGGAATGCTTAAAGAAACAGATTAAAGGTTCAGAAACTTCCTGGTGTAGCTGTTTCGATGAAGATTATCGCTGCTTCTTGAAATAAAGCCAGGAGAAGAGTATGGACTTCGAAAATAGGATCTGGCGGAGTATTGGAAACTTCAAATGGAGAGCTGCAAAACAGAGTTTTATATCAGCATAATTTAGAAACAAAAATGAAACTAGAATGATGAAATGGAAATTAATGAAAATGGGCACATGAATCTTACCATTGGATAATTGCTTTTGATCTTACCTGAAAGGTATCAGTTTCTCCAAAGTGGCTGACTTCTTATTTTAATTAATATTAAAAACATGAAAAAGTCATACTAACCAAAATCATATAACCCCAAAATCATTATTTATTTTATTTAAACTAAAGCAAGCAGTAAAATGTAAAATAGAATGCTTAGTGCTCAAGGGAATTTAAATTAAAGCAAATGTATCAAAAATGAGAATGAGAATTTGCAGCAATGACTGTTTCTCAAAATATCACAAGTTTCATATAAATTCCATGATTTTATAAATAGTTCGGAATCAAGACCAAATCTACGATAATAAAATTTAAATATGAATATAGAGAGGTCTTGAATTCTATTTTTAATTATGGAATTATATATTTAAAACTAAAATGTATGAGAAATTGAAATGATTTGGATATGCTGCAAATTGGTCATTAACTGCTTTCTTACCATAGTGGTTACCCAAGCTCGCTTTTAAAATAACACATTGCCGTATCGGATGATTCACATAACATGTTTTTTCACCATGCTTCAAATTTAATCTGCAGAACTTCACCTTTATTGCTATGCCATATATCGATTAAATGTTAATGGCTGATAGGCATGCATTGGAAGCTATTGCATCGGAGATTGCAATGGCAAATTGCCGATAAGAACATGTGCAATGAAATGAAGCGATCGCATCATTAAAGAAACATTATATCGGGGATCAGAAAATATTTACATTGTGCTTCCCGTATCGCAAAACGCACATCGTAGATCCAGAGAAGTGACGTGAGCATAATAAATGTGATGAAATGATTGCACTATCGGTGATGCGATTGATGTCGTAGCTTAATCGGCAATCGGGAAACTTTGGGTACCCGATGTAACACGATATATTTTTTGCGATGCCGATATGCGATGAAGAGCGGACCTGATAACTTTTTATGATGGGATTTTAATAACATATCGGATCCGAGACATCGACCATAAATAAAACTGCAAGGAAGCGATTGCGATATCGGTGATGCGATGGATGACGTAAATCGGCGATCGGCAATCTTAAGCACCCGATGTAACACAATATGATTGTTGCGATACCGATATGCGATGAATGACGTGGCTAATCGGCGATCGCGATCGGTAATGTTATGCGCGTGATTTAACAATTCTCAATATGCCGATATGTGATGAAGAGTGGACCCGATAATTTTATGTTGAAAATTTGATAACATATCGGATCCAAAACATCAGCCTCCTTTAAAGTTATACTCCTACCATTATTGCGATTGAACAGACACGATATTTTTTTTATGAATTTTCTTTGAATTTCATATCGGGTCCGGAATTATGTGTTTATCGCAATATCGGTAAAGTCGATTATCGGAGATAGGCGATTCATGTTCATGGAAGTATACTTCACTTGGAAAGCTCCGATAAGCGAAATGCAATATGACATATGAGTAAGATAATACATCGGAAGTCTTTGATGAGCGAAGAAATGCTAAGAGCTACTTCCGATGAAATCTTATGATGCAAATGGTCTTATGATATTCCTTGAAATTTCAATTGGGTTTTCTAAGTGAATAAAAGCAAAGCTACAAAAATGCTTGAATTATAATAAATCAGAATTAAATTTCCCTGAACCTGTTTGCAAATTTGAAATGAGTTCGCTGCTTACTTCAAGTCTTGAAAAGAAATAAAAACCTGCAAATAAAACAGAACATAAATAAAAAATAAACTAAGGAAAAGAGAAACTAATAAGAGATGAGAACGAGCTTGCAAATGCATACCTGGAAGGAAATTGTCTGCAAATTTTACCTTATGAATCTTCAAATTCTTCCTTCGGTTTATCAAATTTTCCCTTCGTTTCAAATCATCTCATTATTTATTCTAAATCTAAGTGTGCAATCAGCCTAAACAAAATCTGTTTATTCATGTTCAGGAAATATAAAATTTATCAGAAATAAATATTAAACTATGCTTCCCTTTCAAATTGAAACAACAATTTATTACCTCTGCTCATTCCGAATTAATCTTGAGAAAAATCTGAATTGTTATAGTGACTTTTTAATAATGCCTTTAGTAAATAAACATGATGCATTTTACAGCATCAGATAATAAACCAAAGATTAGAATGAGATTAAGTCACTTAATTGTAGAAAAATATCAAAACAGATTTAATTGTGTGCACTTGGCAAAATGGGCATCCTTAAGATCAGCTTTTGCCAAATTCGGAGGAAGATAATATGAACTTCATATGATTGTTGTGACAGGTTAGATTGACTGATAATGATTGAATTAGAATTAGGCTTATCATAGTCAATCATACATCTCATAGGATATTGGGATCATGAAGCTTTTATATCCTCAAATCCTTACCATATAAATTTCAAAAGAAAAATCTTAGAAGGAAATCCCGAAATGAAGAAAAGTGGCTTTGAGGCAATCGATGCCAAGTGTGATTTTAATTGACTTTGATCAAGACCTTATTCAAAATAAGCAGAGTTAAGGTATTGCTGCAAGAAATTTTAAAAGGCAGGCAAGAATTAAAATTTTCTGATAAGGAAAAATGTTTCCTCTGAACATGTATGAGAGTGGCTGATTGCTTTGTTTTATTTTTTAATCTATAGAACTATTGCAAATAAATTAACTACATAAAACAAGCTAGCTAAATTAATTCTACTCCTATTCTAACCATATACATGAAAATGACTAGATATAGTCATATTTCCAGTGTAACCATTCTCTCATTTTTATTCCCGCGTTTATGTATAGTTCAAATGTTAGCAATAAGAATAAAGATCTAATTAAACTAAGAAAATTAAATTATGAAATCAGAATGTACAGTTATTGTTAGTAACTTAATTAAAATCTCTTTCTCTTGAAATTTCCTTTCCAATTGACTACCAATTGGATCATAAAAATATGGATGGATTCCTATTAAGGATTGAGAAATATTCAAAGGAAGAGATAACAGGCCAGATTGTGAAGATGAATTTTTAAATTCTTTGACCTGAAAAAATTTGTTAGTGTTATGTACAAATGTTAAATCATTGTCAATTTTACTTGAAGGAAAACTTTCCAAACAATTTTCAAATGAGTCGATGAAAAATGGATGGAAGTCTTTCAAATAAAATGGCAATTTATTAATTGAGTTGAATAGCTGACCAGATTGCAAAAATACACTCTCTTGTTGACATTGCCTTTGAAAAAATAGAAGCTCTTGATGAAACATTAGCATTGATATAAATTGGAATATTAATATCTTTCGATGCTGATGATTATAATATGAAACTTGAATTTCTCAATTGGGCAATGCATCAATTGAGTGTTTGATAGTAAGGTTTTCAACATACCAGCGGAAAATGTGAAAATTTTGCAAAAAAAAATCAGAAAATAAATCTAAGTTTAAACAAAATAGCTGTGAAAGAAAAACTAAAATGAAATCACTATTTGTACAACTAATGTTACAGCACATTTGGGATCGATTTGAAATGATTTCATTTTCACAAGGAATGGCCAGAATTATGGAATTTGAAAAATTTTGAATTCCAACTTGTGAATTAGAAAACGAATTATGATTATGAATGGGAATGGGAGTTTGATCCTCATATGAATCATAAATTGGAATGTTTTCTTGAATGGTGAAATCATGAAGATAATTTGCTGCTCTAAAATGAGGATTAGTTGGAATAATTTCTAAATTGAAGCGTTCCTCATTCTCAGATGTTATTTGAATTTTATCATGAGGATTCTCTTGAGAAAAATTGAAATCAACATCCTCAATATCAGAGTAATCATCATAAATGACCTCACAAGACTCTCTAGAATTCCCTTCAATCTCATCCAATATATCAAAACAAGGAGGGACAAGAATTTCATGTTCATTAGTGGCAAAAGAATGATCAATTATTGTTTCTTTATCTTGATAAAAACTTAATGGTAATTCATTTAGATCAGCCTCTTTAATTTCTGGAATATCATTAACATCAAGAGGAAAAATATTACCATTATTGAAAATATCAGGATAAAGGGAAAAGTGTGAACCTGAAACAATGCATTTAAAATTGTCTCTGTTTGAGAGCTCTTGTGCATTATGCTCATTGTAAATTTCAGATTGCAGATCATTTCTTTGCGTGCATATGCTTTTTTGAAGAATGCTGCTTTGCTGCTCTGATTTCGGCATTTGTTCATCATGGAGAAATTCAGAAATTTGTACAACGGTTTGCATTTTATTTACGTTGATTACTGCTTGTACTTGCTGATTTGCGATTTGATTTTCCGAATTTACTTCAAAGTAGCTTTCAGATTTCAAGGCGGTTTTTTCCCCAAAATTGCTATTGTTGTCTTCTTGCATTTGAATGGAAATATTTTCCAAGCTTTGTGAAACCACTTCATCACCATTTATTTGCACATCCGTGTTGGGATTTTCATTTATGTTGGAAGGGGATGAAACAAAACTTGAACTAATTTCATATGAATTGGGAATGGGAGGCAGAGAACATACATATTCAAACCAATCTAATGATTCTTCTTCTGTGGGTTTATCTTCGTCTTTAAATCTTAAGCAATTCAAATGGAATCGAATATTAAAATCATTAACAGACTCATTTTCAAACCTACGTAGATATTCAATTTCTTCACATACCTGTTCATAATCGTAGCCGTCAAATTTACAAATGAAAATTGTAACAAATTGATCCCAGCTATGGATTGAGGCAACTGGAAGAGTTTTGCACCAGTTTCTGGCTTTTGCCGCAAATGTGAGAGTAAAAATTCTGCATAAAATGCCTTCATCAATTCCTTGAAAATCGTAATTTGACACATTTTGAATAAATTGAAAGACATGGTTAAAAGCAGAAGAATTTCTCTTACCATTAAACTTTTCCTGAGACAAGAGTCTTACCACTTCGGGTGGAGTATTGGAGGATGCACGTCCATGGATACAACTCCAAATTGGAAGTTTGAGAGGAGCCATAAACAAAATGTTAAAATTGAAAAGACCCCAACAGACAAAAATCTCAGGCCCTCCTTCTAGCGCCAAAAATGTTGATGCCTCGAAAATCGCTGCAACAACATTGGGGGATAACCACCCGGTCCGGACCTTAAAAGCAGCTCCTTTTCCGTTTGGTGTGGTGGCTCCGACTGTTCATCTAGGTCCAGTTACCTTCTCCCTATTGCTATTGGTTTATAATGTATCTTTAACTACCAATAGACAGGGACATCAGATCACTTCTCCTTGCTGATCAGGCAAGAGAATGACCCTTAAGCTGATTTGGGCTCAGCCAAGCCACAACTAAAGTTTTGCCTCTTTGAAAAGAGGACTTAACAGAGTGTATAATTTACTCTAAATGCACGATTATTCTATGATGCAAGCAAAAGAAACTAACCTAAATCCTATCTTAATTAGGCAGATATAGATCTAACCCAACTAAGAGCAAAATAATTAAAGTATTGGGATTTAGATATGTCTTGTTTATAATTAATATCAAGTTAATGAAGTAGTTCAATTAACTGATATTATGGATATCAAAACACATCCTATTGAGACCTTTTTACTGAAATAATAAACCAACAACACTCAGGAAGTAGTTCACATAAATGATATTGATTATCAAATCAACAAACCCAATAACTAAACAATAATATGTGGAAATAGTTCACAACATATTACCACTCAATAAATCAGTTTTAATAAGACAGATTTCTGAGTAAATAATTACTCAGAAATCAGAAATTAATCCATAAAAAACAGAGATACATAATAACAAGATTGAGACAAATTACCCATATTGACAGTAGTGCACAAACATGAATAAAATGAGACATCCCTGTCACTATAAAAATGAAACTGATATTTAAAACAGTAGTATTAGAAATACCAATTTATTGCATCCATTTCTCTGTTCTTGGTCTCCAACAGCCCTTTACATTGCTTGAACTTCTGCCTTCAAAACTAGAGCCACAATAGTGCAAGCTTTGTTCTTCATGCATAATTCAAGATACAAAGGAAAAATCCTCAATAATCCCCAGATCTGAGATTTTTCACTCCTCCCTCCTACAACTCTAAATTCCAATTACAATAGTGCTTTTAGAAGCTCTAAAATTGCAGAGGAGAGCAGCCCCTATTCCATTTTGCAATCTGTTATTTATACTGTCTGTGAAGGAATTCTTGAGAGGAAAGTTTGGTGAAGAGAAATCTGCCAAATCCAATTCTATTTGCTCAAAATTCCTGATCTTCAATTGCTGGAGCCTTCTCATTGATTGAGATCTTTTTCTCCATATTCTTCCCACTGTTTTCCTGCAAAAAGAAATCAAAATAAATTAAAATGCAACAACAAAATCAATCATGGCATTGCTGGCATTTAAATCAAATCCAATCAAATTTTATTTAAATAAATAATTAAAAACAAAATATAAGCTCTGTATTGATGCTTGGAATGGTTTGATTGGTAAATGATATTATTGACCAATGGATCTGCAATTAGAAAAGGCTTTGGACAAATGAAATTGAAAACAATAACTCAGAAAATTGATTTTGTTTTCAAAATTCGGAGCCTGATCTTCTGCCTGATTTTTGGCCCAATAAATGATCAAATCTGTTGGTGAAACCTCCTTCAAAATGTTCTCCTTGATTTTCTCTTTCCAATGAGCCGTCCTGGGCCTCATTTGGCCAAGTATAACTCAATTTATGAGCTTCCAAAGTTGATGGGTCAAATCTGGCATGAATCTGGAAATTCTGTTGCTGGGCTAAAACATTGTAATAAAAAACTAATTCTAAATTAGTCCCTAATTAATTCTAATTTAATTGCTAATTATAAACTAAACTGATTATTAATAAACTATTTATTAATTTAATTAACTAATATTTAATTGACTAATCACAAACTAATTTAATCTAATTAAAAACTAATTAATATTAATCTAAATGATAATTAAATTTAAATTAAATAAATTAAATATTACATACTAATTTAAATAATATAATACATTACATATTATTAATTAAGTAAATTAATATAATACATATTAATATTTAAACTAATATAATAACCTACACTCCCACTTACCTACACACCCACTTCCTTCATACGTAAGTGATTTTGAAAATCCAAAACTAATACAAAACTTAAAACCCATGTGCAATAAAAACTTACGGTAATGTTTGTTATTGAGGGGTGAATCGCATCGGCGTATCGGGGAGTATGCTGTAAGGCTCATGCGAAATGATTACCATGCGAAATCCCGATGCGGGTATGGAGGCCCTCATTAAATTAAATATGCTTTTTCAAGCCATCGTGTATCGGCCATCGGGAAGGTGGAGTGGATATTGTATCGGGGGTTTTGAAAATATTTTGTGAATAAGATTTGCGATGCGACAAAAAATCCCGATACAATTATTTTTATTTTATATATATTAATTTTATATTTTAAATTTTCATTTAATTTAATTAATTATATTTTATATAATAATTAATTTAATTATTTTGAAATTTAATATATAAATTTAATGTTTTGTTTTTATTTTATTTTAATGAAATTTAGTTATGAAATTAACTAAATTACAACTACTTGAAAAATAAACTACAGCCACTTGAATGTTTGGATTTTGGGATTAGAGTTTGATTTGGAAATTAGAGTGAATTTCTTGAAATCCCGATAATTAATAATTTGGCTGCATAACTAAAAATGAAAAATGTTAGTAAAAACTTGCTACGGGTTAATATTTAAAATGAATGCATTATCGAACTAATTTATTTACAAAATGCAATATGGTACATTTTATGCATTTTTAACCCAGGCTAGATAAATGATGAGACTTCAAAGGAGCGCCATTTTCAAACCAGTTGACCAAATGAGGCGAAACAAACGTCAATGAGAAGCTTATAAAAAATTGACTCTAACAAAGCAATCAAAACAAGAATCCAAAGAAAACTAAAAATTAACGAAAGCGTAGGGCAATCAACTAAAATAAAAATCCAAAAAGGTGCTTAGCTAAAATTTTTATAGAAAGGGTCCCCATTATTCGAAGCGGACGCATCAATAATGGGGGGTGTTGTATTTTTACTACAACACACACCAAAGTGTGGTTGGATGCTGCTGCTCAAAGCCAAACTTTGATAGGATCTGACGAAGCCACAAGGCTTCCTTACTGGCTTCCACGGCACCACGATACTCTGCTTCTGCTGACGAAAGAGAAATGGCAGCCTGTTTCTTACAATCCCATGTAATAGGTCCTGAACCAAGAGTGAAGACATAACCGGCAGTAGACTTCTGATCATCAGGGTCACCAACCCAATCAGAATCAGTGAAACCAACTAATAGAGGAGCTGCTTTAGCACTGTAATGAATCCCAAACTGTACTGTACCTCGAACATAACGAAGTATTCTTTTAGCTGCTTTCCAATGACTTTCAGGGGGTTTTGCATAAAACGAGCAACAAGGCCAACAGCAAAGAAAAGGTCAGGACGAGTATGTGT
This sequence comes from Pinus tabuliformis, assembly GCA_031772625.1. Taxonomy (NCBI): domain Eukaryota; kingdom Viridiplantae; phylum Streptophyta; class Pinopsida; order Pinales; family Pinaceae; genus Pinus; species Pinus tabuliformis. The sequence continues at coordinate 930,129,217 of CM062808.1, forward strand.
TAAATACAAGAGTTTTCCTACAAGTTGACGGTATAAGGTAGCATCAACTTCAGGAGAAGTACAAGAGATTGAAAGTTTGACTCCAGACTGAAAGGGAGAAGGGGCTGGCTTACAGTCTTCCATGTGAAAATGACGAAGAATATCACAAGCATACTTGGACTGGGAAAGGGAAATACCCTCCTTGGATTGCAAGACTTGAAGACCGAGAAAATAGTGTAAGTGTCCTAAGTCTGTCATTTCAAATTTCTTTTTAAGGCTGGACTTCACATGGTTTATAAGGTTTGGATCACTACCAGTAAGAATAAGATCATCAACATAAAGAACAAGGATGATAAGAGAGTTGCCCACTTTCTTGGTGTAGACAGTATTGTCAGAATAACACCTAGAAAAGCCAGATTCTAAAAGAAAGCTATCCATTTTGGCATACAAAGCCCGAGGAGCTTGCTTGAGACCATAAAGGGATTTCTTAAGTCGACATACAAGGCTGGAGTCTGTTTGGATGAAGCTAATGGGTTGTTCCATATAGATTTCTTCATGCAAGTCCCCATGCAAGAAGGCAGATTTAACATCCATCTGATGGACTTCCCATTTTAAAGAGGCAACAAGGGAAAGAACAAGGCAGATAGAGTTCATTTTGGCAATAGGGGAGAAGGTTTCAGTGTAGTCAATGCCTTCAACCTGTGAAAAGCCCTTAGCAACAAGACGAGCTTTATGTTTATCTACTTTCCCATCTGGTCCATACTTGGTTTTGTAAACCCATTTACATCTAACAAGTTTGCGTCCCTTTGGTAGAGGAACAAGATCCCATGTATCACTTGCCAACAATGAATGATATTCTTCATTCATAGCTGCTTCTCAATGTGGATGGCCTGAAGCTTCTGCAAAAGTGTCAGGATCATGATTTACTGGAGCTTGAGCCAGTAAAGAAGAGGCACTTTCAAACTGAGAACGTGTACGTCGCTGATCTGTAGGATCACCGACAAGATCACCTGCTGCATCCCGAGTAGCACGGACCCATCTTGGAAGTTGAGGATCCTGAGAAGGTGGGGCAGGATTGTCATCCTCACTTTCATCATCTGAAGAAGAAATGTTTTCAAAAGTAGAAGAGATAGAAAGAGGTGGCACATCCGCCGGACTAGGCTCGCAGGCCGATTTATTTTCATCAAATTTTACATCTCTTCTAATGATAACATTTTTGGACTTAAATGGAATAAGTCTATAACCTTTTACATCTTCAGAATATCCAACAAAAGTACATTTCTCACTCTTAGGTTCTAAAGCTTTATGCTTTTCATCTAGAATACGGGCTCATGCTTCACTTCCAAAAACACGAAAGTGACTTACATCTGGTTTAATGGAACTCCAAGCTTCTTATGGAGTGATATTCTTTAGAACCTTAGTAGGAGTGTGATTGATTATATAATTTGCACAATTAATTGCTTCGGCCCAAAAACTAAGACTGAGTCCTTTAGATTGCAGCATACAATTAGCCATTTCCTTTAAGGTGCGATTTTTCCTTTCAGCTACACCATTTTGTTGTGGAGTGTATGGAATAGTATGTTGCATTTGAATTCCATTTTCGGTGCAAAAGTTGATGAATGTGTTTTTAACATATTCTTCACCATTATCAGTTCTTAGCTTAAGAATTTGATGTCCAGATTGTTTTTCAACAAAGGCTTTGAAGGCCAAAAATGTGTTAAATACTTCGCTCTTGAGTTTTAAGAAGTATACCCAAGTGCGTCTGGAGAAATCATCAATGAAAGTTAAGAAATACTTGCAGCCAGAGAATGAAGCAACAGGAAGTGGACCACATAAATCACTGTGCACAAGCTGTAAAGGGGCTGAGGCATGCCAAGAGGCACGTTTTTCAAAACTGTCCCGATGATGTTTTTCGAGTACACATCCGGAACAAACACCATCTTTGCAAGATACCATAGGAAGACCTGTGACCATATTTTCTTTACATAGATGCTGAAGGGAGCCATAGTTTAAGTGACCAAATCGCTCATGCCAAAGTTTTCTCACTTCATCATTATGAGCAACAAATACTGAGGGAAGATTTGATGACCCAAAGTTGTGAAACTTATACAACCTTGTGGAATCATCAGCAATACCAGTAACTAGAATCTGTTTAGGATTTCTTAGATCCTTGATTACAACATCATGAGGTGAAAATTCAACAATTTTACCTTCACCTGAATGAGTTATCTGATATACAGATAGAAGGTTGCAGGATAAGGTTGGAACACATAATACATCATTAAACTGACCATTGTCTAGATGAACAGTTTCAGTCCCTACAACATTAAGAGATCTATCATCACCAACATATATATTTTTGGTGTTACAATCATTTAAAGAAGAAAACATGGCTTTGTTTTTGGCCATGTGATAAGAGGCTCCAGAATCAATGAGCCACTCATGAGAATGAGAAGAAGAAGATACATTTAATGCATAACCAGACTGAGATGATTGACAACGACATGCAGAAAGTGCCATTCTTGAAGATGAAGTTGAAGTTGAAGTTGAAGAATGCTCCACATGGATGTTATGTTTCTTCATTGCGTCTTCCAAGGCTTCCATCTTCTTAAAGCATTTAGATTCTAAGTGGCCATCTCGATTACAAAAGTTACAATGTCTATCAGTCTTCTTCCATTTGTTTTTATTGGTCCTATCATTTTGCTGAAATGATCTTTCATTTTGAGGCTGAGTTTGCTTAGGACCCTTGTTTGATTTAGGACCATTCTTTTTAGGATATGACTTCTTAGGATTCTTTGAATTTGGTTGTTGCTGGGCGGCTAATGCTTTCTTGGAAGAGTTTCTAAGATTAAGAAGACCAAGGTGTAAAAGTTTTTCTTGTTCTCTTATTAAAGAATCACAAAAAGAGTCAAAGGAAGGGGCCTTGTAGTCTTTTATTTGACAAATGAAAGCTTCCCTTGTAGAATGGAAGGTGGAAACAAATACAGAGTAGGTTGGTCCCAACTTAGTAAGAATGGAATAAATAAGGTTACTATCTTCTTTCTTAACCTTAACACCTTCCAAGAGATATCTAAGGGTCTTGAATTTGGACAAGAAATATTCAATGCAAGAAAAATTATTAGGATCCAATGTAAGCAACTCATTTGCAAGTTGATGGGCTCTAATTTCATTTTTAATCCCAAAAACTTTAGTGATTTGTTCCAATGCTTCATGAGGAGTATCAAGTTCTGCAATATGGAATCTAAGATCAGGAGAAATAAACATCCCTATCAAACCACGTGATTGATCTTGTCTATTTTCCCATTTTGCAGCCTTGTCTTCATCTTTTGGTTTTTTCTCTTGGCCTGTGGCTATTCTGTAGAGACCTTTACTTCTAAGTAAATCTTCCATGTAGGCTATCCATTGGAAGTAGTTAGTGCTGTCAAGAATGACTTGGCATGGACTTTCCATTTTAAAAAAAAAATTGAAGCTGAATATGCTGAAAGTAAGTGTTCCAATGGATAGATCTCGAAAAATTAGGTTGTTTTAAAAAAACGGCTCTGAAAAAGGCTTCCGGATGAAGAAGTTATGGCTTTTTGAAAAAAAAATTGTTGAAGTTGCCGGCAAAGTGCGCGAATGTGCGGGAATGAAAAAAAACGCCCCCACAAAATGAAGATTTGAACCCAATACCTCTACTCTCTTAAAATAACTTTGAACTAATTGAGCTATACAAAAAATTTGAGAGAGAGAGAGAGGGGGGGGGGCCTTGGGTTGCGTGCTTGCCTTGAGAAAGCTCTTTTTTCCTACAAAACAAAACACAAAACCCAACACGAATATGCAAAAAAAAAAACGAACCTTACGGCTCAAAGTTAGTTTTAGCCGGAAACTAAATATTTTTCTCAATGTTTCTGATTTTCCAAGATCACACTAAGGTGCAGGGAAAAGAGCATACACATGAGAAAAAAAACTTCCTTTCTGTTTCTGATTTGCCCAGATCGCACAGAGTCGCAGGGCAAAGAGCATACGCAGAAATGAAAAGTATAGATCCGGTAATTAAAAAAAGCTAAATAAACAGAAACCGAAATAACCAGAGAGAAAATAACAGTAAACTGCAGATAAACACTATATACCTCCAGATCTTAAAAATGACGCAGATAGGGCTACCGGAAACCTTTTCACGTGAAATGAAAGGGGTTCCTCACTGGAACAGATGTTCCGAATACAACAGAGCAGTCCTCTCGGCCCGAAATCAGTCAGAAACAGTAGATCTAGGAAACGACAGCCGCATGCAGTTCTACCGGCTTCAGATTTGGATCACCAACGGACGCGGCCCTCAAATAGCTCTGATACCATGTAGGAATTTACAGGGTAAGTTCCTCAGAAAGAACACCAAAAGGACACTGCTCACAACCAGATCTCAAATCAATACACCAGTATTTTTGACGTGGTTAAAACCCTCAAAGAGGGAAACAGTCCACGGCCTGAGCCAACGTGGCCACTTCAGGCAATTTATTAATCAAAGAATGAAAATTTTCATAAGCTTTCTCTCATAGACGGATTACCCGAACAATGACCCTCCATGCACTTTAAATAGAACTCATGGACCAATCGGGTGTCAAGCCACGGATCAAGTGTCGGTAATACCGAGGAGAGAGTGAACCGTCGGATCACTACATATCGTGACTGTCAGATTGTAAGTTACAAAATGTACAACGGTAAAGAAGCACACTTTACCTAACTCTATACTAGACCAAGTTGAACTTAACTATTTCCTATGTGTCGGAATATCCTAACAGTAAATGGCATAAGGAACTAAATCCTTTTGACCCAACACAGCTCCTAGAGCTGTATCTGAAGCATTTGTAGAAATATGGAAAGGAAGTTTCCAATTTGGCCCTCTCAAAATGGGTGCTTCAGATATTCTTGTTTTCAAAGTTTCAAATGCAGATTGACAATCAGGATCCCACTTGAATTCACAGTCTTTTGTAAGTAATTTGAAGAGCGGAGATGCTATCTTGGTGAAGTTTTCAATAAATCTTCTATAATATCCAGTAAATCCAAGAAAACTTCTAACATCTTTTTGACAATTTGGAATAGGCAACTTGGAGATGACTTCAACTTTTGATCTATCAACTTTAATCCCTTCTCCTGAAATATGATGTCCTAAAACAATTCCTTCAGTAAACATCATAAAACATTTTTCATGACTTAATGAAAGATTTGTTCCTTTACATCTTATAAGGACTTTTTCCAAATTTTCTAATGCCTCTTAAATGAATTACCATAAACTGTAAAATCATCCATATAAACCTCTACACAATCATGAATTAGATCAGAAAAGATTCCTAGTACTGCCCTTTGAAATGTTGCGGGTGCATTACATAACCCAAAAGGAAGTACTCGGTAAGCAAAAGTTCACCATGGACAAGTAAATGTGGTCTTGTCCTGATCTTCAGGTGCTACCTGAATCTGATTGTAACCACTAAAACCATCCAAAAATGAGAAATACTTTTTGCCTGCTAAAGTATCTAATACTTGATCAATAAAAGGTAGAGAAAAGTGATCCTTCAAAGTTGCTTTGTTCAATTCCCTGTAATCAATGCAAACCCTCCATTTACCATTCTTTTTAGGTACTATAACCAAAGGAGAAACCCACCGGCTATCTGAAATGGGGTAAATGAAGTTTACATTAAGTAACTTTTGGAGCTCTTCTTTCACTACCTCCCTAAGGTTTGGATTCATCCTTCTTTGAGGTTGTCTAATTGGTTTACTGTTTTCCTCAATGTAGATGTTGTGAATGCAAGTCTTAGGGTCAATACCTTTCATATCGGTATACTCCCATGCAAATGCAGTAGAATTTTTTTGCAAGATTTTGGTTAGCTCCTCCTGTTGTGATTTTTCCAAGTTTTTGTTGATATTCAATGTTTTTCCTGGAAAAATCTCAATGGCAGAACTACCAAACTCTTCCATAGAGAAAAGAGACATTTGTCTAGATGATAGACACTCAATGTCAGAATCCAACTGAAATTGTCTGTGGTCATATTCTGAAGATGGTTCAAAGTTTTCTAATGTGTTCAGAATTTGACTATCTTCACTGATCTCAGAAATGGTAAAGACAGGTTGTATAGTATCTTCATCATCAACCCACTCATTATCTCCTATTCCTGTAATTGCTTTTGCTGGAGGATACAGATTGAACTTCTTTGTCGAATTACCATCAGAAATATACATATCCCCAGACCTACAACTGATAAAAGCATCAGCTGTCGCTAGCCAAGGTCTTCATAAAATAAGAGGATGTCCTCCTAAATTACTCTTGGAAGTTAAAATCATGAAATGACTGGATATTCCCAAGAGTCTAAGGAGACTGGAATGTCTTCTAATACACCATCTGGTTTGATAATTGATCGATCTGCAAGTTGCAGTAAAGTAGGTGTAAAAAGAAGATTAGGAACTTTTAGCTGTTCCATAGTCTGTCTACTCATGATGTTGATAGCAACCCCTAAATCAATCAAAGTATTTGGTATTTCTACCCCATTGATATGTGTTTTGACAATTGGACTACCGGGATCTACATATTTCTGCATAGTAATTTTTCCCATCATGATATCTGCAATTTTCCCTACCAGGTGGATTCTTCTTGTATCTCTTGGTTTCCTTCCTGGTCTTTTAAGACTCAACTCCTTTATTGTTTTTGCTAGAATAGGAATCTCTTTAATGGCTTGTAACAAGAGAATCTTGATACAAACATTCTTCAATTCATCTAGAAAATTATAGTCAGGCAACCAAATTTGTTTTTCCACTCCTTTGTCAATTTGTAATCTTTCAGGAAAAGGAGGTGTGGATAAAGATGCAGGTTGCTCAACTATGGGAGTTGTGGGGGTTGATTCTTTTTCTTTTTCTTTTTGAGTGTTTGGGTTTTGAAAAGATGCTTCAGAACCCTTATTGGCTTCAAGAGAATCTTCCTAAAAAATGCTTTGCCTTTGAGCATTTATAGAAGGCTTATCTAGGACTCTACCTGATCTGAGTTGTACTTCATTGAGAGGAACAATCATATAGGTAAGAAATTGTTGTCCTTCTACCATATAAGCATTTTGAGGGTTTTTATTCTTGGGGTTTGGAAATGGCTGAGAAGGAAGTTGATTTGAATTTTGTTGGAATGGAAGCAAGAGTTGAGAATTTGGATTCTTTTGAGAAGGTTGTTGTTGTTGTGGAAATGGCAATGATAGTTGTGGATTTTGATTTGGAAGTTGTGGAGCTTGTTGGTTTTGAAAAGATGGGGGATATTGGTAAAATTGAGCAAATCTCCCATAAGGATTTTGCATACCTTGTACCCATGATTGAAAAGGATTTTGAGGTTGGGACCAAGGTTGTTGCCAAGGATTCCAATTTGGTGGGGGTTGAAAGTTCATAGAGTTGCTAAACCCTTGATTTTGTTGCCCCTGCCAAGGTCTCTTTGCAACAAAACAGAGAGATTCGATTGTATTTGGATCTTCTTGAAAGACAGCTTTGAGCCTAGGAATTGAAGGACAATCCTTCATCTCATGATTCTCTGAACAAATTAGACATGTTTCTACAACTTTTGCATCCAAGGGACATTCCCTTAGAGCATGTTTCTTCCTACACTTTGGGCAAAAGATGGCCAAAGCCTCAACTTCTGATTTCTGCTTATTGTGAATCTTAAGGGTGTCTAGTTGCTCACTAAGACTCCCTAAGATGTTAGTTTTGAATTCATCAAGCATGTTGCCAATCTCAGCCCTACTTACTGATCCAGTTGCAGATTTGTTTGCTCTAATGAGAGAAGGATCTCTAGGCCCTTTTTGAGTTTTAGATTTCCCCCTTGAGAGATGGACACATAGCTCTACTATATCATGAAGTGGAAGTTGAGATATGTCTCCTTTTCCCATCATGTTCAAAATATCTATCCATTCATCTCTAATGGTTTTTAATAGAAGGGCTTTCAAGGTCTCCTCATCTAAGTTACTCATTTTTGCTCTTTTCAGGTTGTATTGAAATCTTTCAAGTAAATCCTCCAAGTTTTCATCTTCTCTTTGCACCATTTTGAATACCTCATCCTTGTGATTGGTGGGCATACAATAGTCCAAGTACCTATCCAAAAATTTTTGTTTCATATCATTCCAAGTCCTAATGGATTGAGTGAGTAATCCCATGAACCATTTCAAAGCTGCTCCTTTCAATGTTGAAGGAAACAGTTTGAGTTTTTGAGAGTCTTCCAGATAATCATAAGTTCGACACACGATTTCAAACTTAAATAGAAATGTTTCAGGGTCCTGATTCCTTAACCCATGGAAGTTTGGGAGGACATATGGTGAGATGTTTTTCATTGTGGCTCGGGAGTCCTCATCGACTATAGGAAATCCGAATAAGTTATCTCCATCCTTATTTCCCCCAATGTTACCTCTACCTCCTCCATTGTTTCCTCCTCCTCCTCTACCTCTACCTCTATCAAATCCAGTTTCTCCTTCCTCTGTCATGGTAGTTTCCCTGGAGACTTCAGAGTCTTCTGGTTCTTCTACTAAGGGTGAACGCGAAGGAATTTCCCCCTCTTCTTCTTCAGATGATTCTACTTCTTCAATTACAATTCGTCTCTCTGTAGAAGGAAGGAAAGGATCTCTTTCTAATTCAGATTCGATGGAAGGTGTGGGAGAGTCGACTCCTACCTCTTGAATTCCAGGAATCCTAGGGCTAGGAGTGTAAGTTGGAGATGATAGAGGTGTCTCTTGTCTATTCCTTGAAGTAGATGGACTTGTAAAAATCGAACTCTTGGCTCTAGCTAAAAACCTTCCCCTAGAATCTCTTGCTCTATGCATGTCATTTTTTTTTTTTTCTTCAAGTCGGGCTAATAATTCTCTTTCTGATCTTTCAGGTCACTCTAGGTGCAAGAAGAGAGCATACTCAAGAAACTATTAAACCAATAACTTTCTCTTTTCTGATCCTCCAGATCACACTAAGTGCAAGAGGAGAGTATACTTTGAGAGGTTATCAATTTTCCTTCCTTGAAATTTTCTTGTTATTTTTTTAAGAATTTGGCTACCTAATTTCACTTCCCCGGCAACGGTGCCAAAATGTTTGGTCAATTTAGTGTGATCTAAATTTCTATTTATAATGTCAACCCGGGGTTTGTAAACTGACGAAGTGAAGTGTACTATATGTACTAGATAACCATTTCCTTAGTCTTTTGTCGTTTTTAGTTTTTTTAAGTTTGTTTTTGGATTTATCTTTCCCTAATGTGAGATGATGAAAAGGTGATAAAGCAAGTGAAATATGGATGATTATGGTGATCTCTAAGTGGTTTTTCAAAACTTAAAAGAAAGAAAGTTTTTAAAATAACTGCAATGAAATCAATTCTTAAAAAGAAATAAAGACATCAAACAATGAACTAATGACATCGGCCCAGTATCTTTGTTGCTGAATGAAAATGAAAGTGAAATCTACACTAAACTCAATTAAAAGTAAGAACAACTAATCCACACTATTTCAACTCTTCAACTCAATCTTCCTTGTGAAAAGATGTCATGAAATGTTAAGCAATGTGAAATCTAAAAGAAGTTAAACTGCATAAAAGACACTAATCACACTACTTTAACTCTCTTGACCTTTTGCCTTTCAGCTTAATTTACCCTGTGAGAAACAATCATGAACAAGTCAAGCAATGTGAGATCTAAAGCAAACTAAATCAAGCTATAATGAGTGATATTCTGGTTCCTAATAAAGTTATTTGATTATAGAAAGAAACCGTAATCAGATGAATAGCATGATATCTAAGAGCAGAAAATAAATGTACAACTTAAGGAAATGACAGTACTGGAAATCAAACTTCAGAAAACAAGAATCAGCGACAAAGACAAGATGATCTCGTATGCCAATAGTTATAAAAAGAAAAGGTGAAAAATTGCCCCGGGCTGCCTAAGAAAACCTGCAGAAAACACTGATCAGTTGTAACCATAAAAGAGCAGCAATGAAAATGTAAATCAACAGAAATCAAAAAACTTTGTTATGTACATCTAATATACATGATGAAATAAAACGCAGCATTTAAATAACAACTGTACAACTAATATACATGAACAGGAAACAAATAATGCAAGAGTTAAAGGACAACTGTACAAGGATTTAGTGAGCAGGGGCCCTCTACCACTTCAGCCAATTCAACGAACAACTACAAGCTTAAGTTTAAACCAATCTTCTCATATATTAAACAACAACGTAAAAGTGCAGTGGGGAAATACAACAAATTCAAATTACATTACCAGAGATTAACTTTTAAAGCGTTCATGGACGCGTTATTTATAAGGAAAGAAAGCTAAACAGATTAACTAAATCTACGTTATTAACCACGCTGCCAGAGACACGTAAATCCTCTTCAGCCCGGATCTAGGTAACTGTCATCATGTTTATTAAATCTGAGAGGTATGGCTGTTGGATTCACGCTATCAGGATGTCTTCGTGGCTAAGGACTGTGCCACGTAGCTTCACGTGCTCAAAAACAGAGCTACGCAGAGCCGTGCCACCGCTGAACACTTCTGTTGACTATCCTTTGCCCCTTGTTTGACCGCGGGCTTTTATGGGCGTGCTGGATGATCTGGAGGGACACGTTCCATGTCCTTGACTCCTGTGACTTGCCCATGTGGCTCGTTTCTTCAGAGGACACTTGTAGCATGGTGTTTGACAAAACGGCTGTGGAATCCTATGCTGGCTGCAGAAACCTGGGTCGGCTGCGGAAACCTGTGTCGGCTGCGGAAATTGAGAAGCTTCCGCAGCTGTCTGAAAAAAATTCTAAACCAAACAACGGTCATCAGCGTAGTTAGAAAACCATGTCAAAAGCTCTTTTTTAAACTAAAATACAATGATTTAATCAACTTGGTAGATGAAATGAGTGGAAAAAGAAGGTTGAGAGGGTGTATAGGAAGGTGCAGGTTCGAGGCTCAACAACTTCACTGATGGCTTGACACAGAAAGATGAAAACATATAACTCGGAATGTTTGCTATTCACTGGAGAGTTACAGAGGCTAGCGTTGAAATTACTAACCCTGTTAATGAACGCGAGGATACAAGTCCTGTTGCAGTGTTTGAATATGGTTATTTGATTGCGATTTATGAACACATATTTTTCTTGAAACTTGACACTGATATGCGAGATATCGGCTCGATTCAGGCAGAGAATATTTCTATCTTCCTTGGCCTGCGGGCTTTGGATAATGTTAGATTTTATTTGGATTCACTGATTATACTTATGTAGGTACTAATCGAGTGCATCTGCTAACAAATATGCCTTTTGATCTTCTAGTGTACTCTCATTGTTGTTTTGATTTTCCAATGCTTTTTTCCATTTTTTTCTCTTTCTTCATGAGGAATGTAATAGATTATCGGATGGAACTGCAATATATTTCTTTGTCTTCCTTGATGCTTCCTGCTTCTCTTTCTGTAGCCTTATTGGCAAGGTTATCAACATCTTTATTATGTTCTCTCAGGACATGTTTGAAGTTAACCCTTCCTAATCCTTTTAGATTCAATCTTATCCTCTTATATACTCTGTTCATTACCGAATTATTGAGATTTTTACTATTTATCATTGCTTCAATAACAATTGTAGAGTCTCCTATTATCATAGGATCTCAGATTGTTTTTTTTTTTTTAAATCCTTGGGCCTGATAGAAGACTATAGGCTTCTGCTTTGTTATTTGTGGTTTCTCCTAGGCCCCATTCGTAGGTGGCGATCTCTTTCCCATTTAGATCACTTATCGCTCCTCCTACTCCTACTTTCCCTAGATTGTTTTTCAATGCCCCATTGAAAAAAACACTGAATCTATTTTGTTTTTTTCTCCACTCTTCAAGTTCTTTTTCGCTCATCCTTAGTTTCCAATTTCTTGTTGTAGGAGCTTTCTTTGGTCCTGTTTTCCCAGTGTTTTCAAAAATAGCTTTGCCAATCCAGTGTCTCTCCTCTTGCTGAAGATTGTTGTGATCCACTGTTGACATCCCTTTAGTGTTTAAAATTTGTGAGACTAAACTCCATGTTTTAAATTAAATTTTACCTGTTCTTGGATTTTGGTCTTTGAAGATACTTTTATTTCTAGTTAGCCAAATCTGCCAACATAATACCACTGGAAGGCATTTCCAGAGCCCGATTATTGTAGTTTTGTTTTTTGTAGAGTAAGAGTAATTCTTCTCCCATGCTTTATAAATATTTGAGAAATTGTTTGTGAAGTTTAAGTTGATTTCTAGTGGGCTTGTAATCTGCATCCAACATTCTCTGGCTAACAATACTATCCATATTTATGTGAAACAAACCAAACAATACTCACCTCACATCCCACTATTTACGTGCTCTACTATTCTACTATTTATGAAACCATAAAAACGTTATAGGAAAGCAAATGAACGACAAGAAATCATTCTATTCATGAAACAAAGTGCTTACAAGATTACAAAAGCTTGGAGACCTAACCAAAGTGTGGCTATGATTGTAATGTCCCTTAATAATAAATAATAAATAATAATAAATATACACATTTTTTCATTCACATCTGCTTCCGGTCATAAAACAGAGGCAGAAACACAGAGAGATCAGAGATGGCTACAAATGGAATGAAGAAAAATGGGGGCAAATCCAAGTCTCTAGTGAAGGGTTTACTAAATCGATTCTTGAAGAAAAAACGCTGCATCAGGGAGAGCTCGTCACAGGTTCATCCCATAATTCCATACCAGCTATCCCAAGCATGTGAGATAGCCAAGCCTTACAGGGCATGCTTGGTTCTTAGCCTGGAGACGATCAGGGAAACAGAAGTCGAAGAGCATTCCTCCAGAACGACCTTATGGGAAGACCCAGTTAGGACTCCTCACTACTTCATCAAGGGTACAAACACCAAAGAAATCACAACTAAAGTTTTAAATTTGTTTTTAGACCATGCTCTTAGTTGTAAGACTGTTAGGGGCGCAATGATGCTCGAAACATGTTCAGAGACCATGAATCTTGGCATGCAGGAGTGAGCAAAATTTTAGGATGGGAATACTCTAGATATCTATCATTCTTCATAGTATTGGAATGGGGATACTCAGAGTGCTCAGAGGAAGAAGGGGAAATAGGAGAATCCCAAGCTTCGATAAGGAGATCCACAAGAGGCGGCAAATCAGATCGGGAAAAAAGAGAGCATGAAACTTTTAAGGATAAGCTTCAAGGCAACCAACCAACCCTTAAGAAGCTTCTAGCATCAAAAGCAAAGATGGCGAGAAACCAGCCCCAAGGCTCCAAGGGAGCCAACCAGAAATACAAATGATGAAGATAGTCTCCTGGAACTGTAGAGGTATGGGGAGCAGAACCAAAGAAGAAGCCATCAGAAGTTTAATAAGAACATAAACTCCTGACATACTTCTCATCTAGGAGACCAAACTAGAAGACTCCGTCTTCCTTCAGGCAAGCAAGAAACTCTGGAACAAATGTGAGGCGAAAGCTATCTTAGCCCGAGGGGCTTCCGGAGGGCTGGCCACTCTTTGGAACACTAGCAAATTCTCATTTGTTTCTGAGACCCTCAATACTCACTGGCTGCTCTTAAAATTGCAGCACTTAGACTCAAAAGAGATTATCAGCCTCTTCAACGTGTACATCCCCATGAATGCTGTGGAAAAAAAGGCCTGCTAGGACTCCATAAGAACCCAAGCAGATCTAGTTAATCTTGAGAATATCGTCATAGCAGGAGATCTCAATCTCACTCTCTTATCAGCAGACAAGAGAGGAGGCAGCATTGTTCGAGATCCGGCAAGGGAATGGGCAGAGGACCTTATGCAGGACTGGGACATGCTAGACATCAAGCATATCTCTGGTAAGTTCACTTGGACTAACAAAAGAATTGGTCCTGGCCACATTTCTGCTAGATTGGATAGATTCTTAATTCAAATCTCTTTTCTTCTGCTTGGATTAGAGGCTAGAGCTCATATCTTCCCATGTAGCACTTCGGATCAGAAACGCATCAAGCTTGAACTGGTGTTTCAGCTTGACCTAGGTCCAATCCCCTTCAGATTTAGCCCGCTCTGGACTAATGAATCAAACTTTATGCATTTAGTTAAGGGTATCTGGATGCAGCCGGTAAAAGGCTCCCCCTTTTTTGTCTGGGAGGAGAAGCTCAGAAGAGTGAAACGAGCTTTAAAAAGCTGGGCCAAAACTCTGCCTTACCTAGCAAATGAAAGAAAAAATCTTCAACGCAATCTGGAAAATCACCACATCCAAGCTGAAACAACTGAGATAACTAAAGAGTTTATAGACAAAGAAGCCCAGCTCCAGCAAAACTTCCACAAGGCTTGTCTAGTAGAAGAAGAGTACTGGAGACTTAAGTCACACAGTCTTTGGCTTAAAGCAGGGGACAATGACTCTTCCTTCTTCCATAAACAAGCTCAGGCAAGGAAATGTACCAATGCCATTTACGAAATCAAAGATGGCACTATTACTCTCAAAGACAATGCAAGCATCAAAAAATCTGCCTCCCTTCACTTTAAAAGCCTGTATAGTGAAGATAAAGATTTGGACCAAAGCTCTGATATGATTGACATGGTTCCCTCCTTGATTATTGTTGAAATGAATCACTTTCTTGAAGCTAAAGTCACTAAGAATGAAGTCAAGGATGCCCTCTTTGCCATGGACCCAGACAAAGCCCCTAGACTGGATGGATTTACAGCCACATTCCTCCAATCTCGCTGGCAGACTGTGGAAAAAGATCTATTCAAATGGCTATTAAGTCCCAAGCTTGCTAGAAAATCGGAGGCAGCACGAACTCTGCTTTTCTTGCTCTCATCCCCAAAGAGAAAGGAGCCAACACCTTCAACAGATTTCGTCCAATATCGCTATGTATATCGGTTATAAACTGATTACTAAAGTCATTGCTAATAGACTTAAGCTCATCCTCCCCAAAGTCATTCCGGAAAACCAAGGAGGATTCATTCAAGGGAGACTGATAGTGGACAACTACACGCTTGTCCAAGAGGCAATCCACTCAAGTATGAGTCACAAGGAAAAAGGTATGGTTGTCAAGCTTGATTTAGCAAATGCTTTTGATAGAGTCAAGCATAGTTTTTTGCTGAAAGTCTTACACAAATTTGGATTTGGGGAGAATTTTATAAATTGGATTCGGGCTTGCATTTCAGAGCATTGTATCCCTCCATTAGTAAACTACAGAGCTGCTGACTTTTTCAAAGCCACGAGAGGGCTCAGGCAGGGGTGCCCTCTCTCACCCCTTCTTTTTGTTCTTCAAGCCTCTGTCCTCAGCTTCTATCTAGACCAAAAAATTGTTGGGTTCTGTATAGCAAGAGGTGTTAAAAACATCAATCATGCTCTCTTTGCGAATGACACCTTGTTATTGGGAGCTGCCTATGTGCTTATAGCCTCAAGATTTAAAGGAGTCCTGGATGAGTTTTGTTTGATTTTGGGAAGCAGTTTAAACAATGGCAAATGCCATATCTATTGCTGGAACTCCACCTCCAGCATGCTCAATTCCATTTCCAGATCCTTTGGTTTTGCAACGTCCTCAAACTGGACTTCCTTCAAGTATCTAGGCCTTCCTGTATTTCTTAAAAGAGCCTTCAGCAGAGATTGGCTTTCCCAACTGGAGAAATTCAAGAATAAGCTGCTTGCCTGGGGCTTTTCCTGGCTCAACATGATGGTAAGTCTGTCCTCATTAAATCAGTCATTAACAATCTTCCCTTATTTCAGTTTTTTGTTCTTCTTACTCCCTCTGGGATTCTCAGAAAAATGGAGGAGATCATTCAGAAATTTTTTTGGAAGGGGGGCAAGCAAAATGAGAAAAAGATTTCGTTAGTCAACTGGGATTCCATCTCCAAACCACTCTTGGAAGGAGGCTTAAATTTCAAAAATCTTGGATATCAAAATATCGCCATGGGAGCTAAGCTCATTTGGAGAATTATTGCTCTTAACCCTGGCTGGGCACATCTAGCTCTCTGGAAAAATATTTTGAGGGCAAGTGCTCCCACTATCTAGGCCATCCTCTGCTGCTCCTGAATACACCCTTCCAGAAGCTCAGTTCAAAAGCCTGTCCGCTTATAAATAATCATGCCTATTGGGTCCCCGACAATGGAAAAATGATCAACGTTTGGACAGACAAAATTATGAACAATGAGCTGCTAGGAGATTGTCCCTCTCTCCAAGCGTTGCGCAGTTGGATGAACGATGCTGGAATGCGTTCCCTGTGGGATATTTCAGCCTGGTAGGATTCATGCTGGGCTGGATGGAAAATTGAAACCCCCCAGATTTGGCTTTAGAACACAAGGAACTGCTCTCCAAGCTTCACGAATCGGCTCCATTATGGATGCGAAGCAGGGATTCTAGAGGTTGGGGTGTGCAGGCTGGTGGTTATACTGTTGCTAAGGGATACGCCAAGTTGTGCGAGCGCCCCCATGTGGCCACAAATCCAGAGCCTTGGAAAGGGATTTGGTACCACCCCTCTCTGCCAAAATCATTTTTTTCAATTGGCTATTATGCCATTCCAAAATCTTGACTGACGATAATCTGCAGAAGCATGGCTTCCATGGCCCTTCAAGGTGCAGACTTTGCAAGGTAAATCAGGAAAGCGTTTCACATTTGATGCTAGAATGTTCCTTTACTTTGCAGATCTGGTCCGCGCTGCTGGAAACTTTGAGTTCCAACTTCGAGTTGCCTTCCTCCACTGCTGATTTTTTTGTCAAATGGCTGCAAAGGTACCCTGGTCCCCCTCCAAAAAACAAAATTATTAGCGCTGCTTGGTTCATCATCCCTAAAATTACCTGCTGGCAGATCTGGCTTGAGCGAAACAAAAGGATTTTCAGAAACTGCGAGCAGGATGTCAAGCTAGTGATAGTTAAAATTAAATGCCAGTTAAAAGAGTGTCTGAAAAACCACAAAGATGATTTAAATCTCACCCAGCAAGATAAAAATTGGGGATCTTCTCTCGACCTACAGTTCCAAAAATTGGTAAAGAGAATTTCCCTCCCAAAAGCTTGGCAAATAAGGGCTTCTGCAAAAAAGCTCCAGGGATGGATTGCAAACCACCAGAGGCACTCTCTATTTTTTGATGGGGCTGCTAAGGGCAATCTTGGAAGAGCTGGTGTTGGAGGAGTTATATTAAAACCAGCTGGTTCTAGGATTCACAGTTTCGCTTAGGGCTTGGGCATCGCTTCCAGCGTCCAAGCTGAGGCTTTGGCTCTTTTTCAAGGACTCCATATTCTGAAAGTGTTTAACATCAGGGAGGTTAATGTTATTGGAGACTCTCATGTTATTATTAACATTATGGTGACACATTCTAAGCCAAAGGACCTCAGGCTAGCAAGGCTTATTCACAGAATTTTAGACCTTGGTGACTCTTTCCAGAATTTAAATTTCTATAATGTGTTGAAAGCCAATAATAAGGAGGCGGACACTGAAGCTAACAAAGCAACTCTTCTTACGGCTGGTGCTCTGCTAAGAGGCAGACAAGAAATATGGGAACCAATTCCTTAATTTAAAACATTGTCATGTTTTATTGCTTTCTGTTAAATCAGTTTGTTTGTACCCACAAGCTTGGGAAAATCTCTGAAATTGATCACATAGTTGCAGTTAAGAAAAGATGTGAGCTAATCATAAATGTCACGGTCTTGCAATGTTGTTCGACACTTATCATTTTAGACTCACCTTTTGTAATCCGCTCTTTGGCATTATGGCCAAGTTTCTAATATATCCACTACCTATTTCTGTAAAAAAGTAAAAAATAAAAAATAATATTAAGAAAAAATACAAGAAAATAAACAATAAACAATGAATAAATAAATAACAAATAATAAATAAATAACAAATAACAAATAGTAATAAATAACAAAGAACCACACTAAAGCTCTAAATAAAAAATAAATAGAAATAAAACAAGAAAACAATGAAAAAAATTAGTAAAGCTATAGAAAATGAATAAAAAAAGAAAACAATAAAGTTGCATATAGACAAATGCAGTGTGTGCATGTGATTCCCCTTCCAATGTTTGTTTTATTTATTAGATGGTGAGGAAGATGAGAGGCATTCCATCATTCCAAGATTCCATCATTCATTCTATTGGGAGAATAATGTTATAAGACAGAGGACTCACAGCAGTATGTTGATTGAAGGGTGGGGGTGGCCAGTCGTAGTAAGTCCTTGCCCAATTGAACCTACGATTGGGTTCGGCCCAAAATCTTGTTGCAGTTAGCAGACTTCAACTATCACTTAACTTTTCACTGGAATGATTTATTCTAATTTAGAGTGCTAAAAACATGATGAGAAATAGTTACAAGTAGAAATAAACGGTTTGCTTGTTCAACCCCATTAAATTATATGACATTTCACCGTTTAGACAGATAAATGATATTGCAGCTCAGTTTCATGTGGCCGTGAACTGGTTTCTAAGAACGTTATAGTAGAAGGAACACATTTTTACCTCTTATTTTATAAAGCAGTTTCAGGATTTCAAAATTCGCGAGACTATGATTTTCTTTTTGAATGATCTGAAAAGTAAGTTTTCAGTGATTTAACTTTGCGAGTAGTTTCTATATTTTTCTTTGTATGCTTCTTTTGACGTATTCGTCATAAAGATCGTCAATTTTTTTTATATGAGTGCTAATTTTTTTGGTTATTTGATCATTTTATAACAAATGAAATGCACAAACTTACGAAGTCAGATGATTAGAGGACATTACTACCAGTTTTTTCACAAACCGAGGAGAAATTTTAGAGAGGTAATCTACCAATTTCAACCCCGCGTTGACTGTGTGATATATATATTTGATGAAACATAATTAAAAAAAAAGAAGGACTGGCCAGATCATAACAAAAAAACCTTTTTAAGGCTACAACTAATTCCATCAATGATGGTAACCATAGAGTAAAAAAAAAACATTACCCGCAATATATCCTTTCTCGCAATATTCCAAACAGTAAATGTTAATATTCATCACAGTTCCTATCCCACGAAAAGTTTTAAGCGCATAGTTTGCCATATTCCAAGGGCTTTCAAGTTTTTAAATGGTCCCAAAACCTTAATAAATAACTTTGGAATTTTTATTTTGTTAAAGTTGGCGAAAGGCGTTTCAAATAACTTTATACGAAATTGCAAAATATCAATAAATCTGTATGGAGATGTTTTGATCTAAATTCAGTTTTTAGCTGATAATAAATATTATAATTTGGTTGTTAAACATAAAATAATTATAAAATAAAATAATTATAAAGTATTAATAGATATAGAAGATATTTTAAGCTGATATTTTAAGCTTTATATGAAGAGCATATGCAAGCAATGTAATATAGCTAACTCTTCCTTCACTAGTGACTTAGCTATTTGGTTTTTAAGTTAGCTTGGTAATATTTCATGATCTCTACTATCCGGTATTGTAATTTGGGCAATATTTTTTTCCTTTTACCTACATAATATAACAAGATTCACACAACGAACTGTAATTTGTGAAACCCTGTCCAAATAATCGCACATTTGGTTTGTGAAATCCGGGCCTTGGGCAAAATTGAGTTTGGTTTCAGAACTTTTCTAGAATATTAAATTCATTTTCTGTATGAACCAGACATTATAATTTTACCAAAATCATATATTCCTCTTAAGAATACATCTGCACAGTACCTTTGGGTTCTGTGTAGTGGGAAAATTATCATTTTTCAAGCTGGATTCCTCTATGTCTGGCTTTGCTGCAAAGAACCTTTGACATGATCTCAAAAGTCCATACATGACTTAATATGACAATTATTACATCATAGGTCTTTTCATGACCTTTACATCAAGTGATATACATGAAATTTATAATAAAGACCAAAGACCTAAACAAGATCATGATAGTTATAAGCAACTATCATGCACCATATATGATTTGCACCATAAGCATCTGTCAGCAGCATCAAGAACAACATGTATATGTCCATCATAAGTTCGCAAGATATGTCAATGTAACTTCAATATCATCAACCTAAGACTAAGTAAGACACATATAGGTATCAACTCATCCTCTTGACATTATCAAGAGCAACTTGCTCTTTTTCTTTGTTAGAAAAAGCCTTTACCTATAGCCTTCCATGAATCAACTATGCATATGCCATATTTTCGAGTAGTAATAGAAAACCATTCACACCATATCATATATATGTAAAACCACCATAGTCATCATCTATAACCATAACATCATTATCGTAGCAAGAACTGCATGATATGTTCACAAGAACCCTCAATATATCAACCATGTATCATCATTAGGGAGTTTTCTAACATCCCACACTGATAAGCATCAACCATGATAATGTGACTATCAAACCTATCATCATAAAGTAAGAAGTCATCATCATTATGTGACTAATTAAGCCATGTCTCCAAATAGCCATGTCTTAAAATAACTATGTCTTCATGAAACCTGCAATAACACCATTCTCTTAGCCAACCAACAATATTTACCAATATGCAATTTAAGTAATCATTCATGTATCCAACATAATATGTATCTAGCTTCTCATCAATGAGAAAAGAAAATCATGAGCTCACAGTCATTTGTCAAACTTTCTTGATACCATCAAGATCAATAATCCTCAACCAATATACCATGTGAGATCCAAGAACTATAGGAATCCTCATTCATAACTGCACCCTATGAAATTTATGCATCTTTGAAGGCATGATGGCAGCAACATAACATAAATGAGTGACACTTAACATCATCAAATAATGAAGATGTGTACTCAAGATTTGTTCTTCTCCTTGAACTTATGAAGATCACCATGTAAGCAACATAACTATATGCATCATCAAAAGAGTCATCCACAAATCTGATCAGAAGCATCAAAACAACTAAGTGGCTGAAGTGAAGTATCATATGTGATTTCATCATAGGCAATTCATGTCTGCAACATAGTATGATGCATCATTTAAACACTTCAACAACTTAAGCATCCTCACCATTGATAAGAATCATAATGTACCAAAGACTTTTAAACATAATGCCAACAATGCATTATTAGAAGCATAGCATATTCTCCCCCTGAACATGTGCCAACTGTTCACTGTTAGATCTAATTATTGCATATATCACTAAGAATCATCAAGGAATCATCAACAACCAGTTATACATCAAGTCATCAACAACTTATGAGGGTCAAAAGCACTTCTAAATAACATACACAAATTGTAATCATCAAAACAAAAAAGACAATTCATAATTGTTTAAACCATATCAGATCCTTTTTCTAAGTTTGCCCCACTGCTTCTTCATCAAACCAACATATACGCGATTAAGCATTTTTGAACTCATGTATATATGCCACTTATCTTCATAATATATGCGTATGAAAATTGGAACACTGAAATTTCATACTTTCAGTTCCCCCTAAGTCTGTTCTGACTGTACTTGGTCCTAGAATTTTTTTTGAAACATCAGTACCTAGAATATCATTATCACGATGGTTCTTCATTAGAGACTCCATTTTACTCTTGTCTCTAGTCATGTGATGAGAACATTCATCTTCGTCTTTGAATGAGCAAACATCAAGACCACACCTTATCTGATCTTCCTTTTCTTGATTCTTGGTGGATTCATCTTTTTCAGATTTTCTGATATAAATGTGCTTATTTGATTGCTTACCATATTGTCTATGGCGATCCATAGACTTGTTCCTACATTCTTTTGCTATATGCCCAAACTTGTTACAAGCATAACATCTTATATGTTTCATATTCCTTCTATAGCAATCAATGGCTTTGTGACCAAACATATTGCAAGAAACAATATCCCTTAAAGTACTTGAAAGATGATGATCTTTCTGTGAGACGATTATTAGCTTGAAACATTCTACTTTTGCACCTAGCTGCAACATGTCCAAAATTATGACAGATAGAACATTCAACATTATTCATCAGAGGAAAGAATCGATTAACACTTCCATAGTTAGGAGTAAATGATTTTCTTTGAAGACTTTCTTTCCTTGGATGTTGATGGGGTTGACCTCTTATCTCCTTGTTGAGCATTTCAAATTTTGCATTAGAATTCCTTGCCTCAGTTTGTGAGCTAGATTCACCTTTAACAATTTCATGAAAACCAAGACCAGATTTGATGGTAGGAGACCTTTGACTACTAAGAATATTATCCAAAATCTTAGTACTATCTTGAAATCGTAAAAGTTTATCCTTTTCTTCTAATTTACCTTTTAGGATATTTACCTCAACTTGATATTTCTCTTCCTTTTCTAGATATTGCTTCTTCATGATTTCTTCAACTTTTCTTCCTTCTTCCACTTGTTGCCTTAATTTGAGAACCTCATTTTCTTGTTCGTCAAATGCTTGAAGTAGTTCTTCATTCTGCTTATTTGAATTTTCAAGATCTTCTTTTAGAGAGACGACCACAACTTCAAGACCTTCACAATAACTGGTTCTTTCTTTTAGTTCCTTGGTTGTTGTATCCTTTTCATTCACTTCATTTCTCAATGATGTTACTTCATCCTGCAGCCTTTGACATTGATCTTCCTTTTCCTTGAACTGCTTCCTTATTTTGTTTCCTTCCTCCAACTGAGTTTTTAACTTGGTAACCTCTTCTTTGTAGGTACACTCCCTTTTGTCAAATAGATCTTGTTGATCTCTAATTTTATATGTGAGCCTTTTAACTTTTGTCTCTATTATATTTCTTTCACTTTCACCCATAAGAGAAAATTCAGTTGTTTCACTGTCACATTCATTATCTTCAATATTGCATGAATAGAGAAATGTATCACTAGAGGACCAAAAATTAGTACCTGATAATTCTTTTGCTTGTTCATCTTCAATCTGAGGTGATTCTGAATTTGAATAATTGCTTCCACTTAATAGCCAATTGTCTCTCCTGCTGTCACTGTTCCTTTGAGATGTATTCTTCTTCTGAGGTGCTTTCTTCTTTTGCTTCTTTCCCATTGTTGCAACAGATCTCCTTCAAGCGATCAAGTTTCTACCAAAGGACCCGCCCTGATACCAATTGTTGGGAAAAATACTGGGGGGGTGAATCAATATTTAAAAATCAATAACTCTTTACATTTCATATTCAGATTTCTATACGCGACTTTATTGAATGGAACCTGCGTGTGTACGCGATTGTTATTAAGACAATTAACATATATCCAATGAACTTATGATTCAGTTAATACATCATATGTCTGTCTTTAGCCACTGAATTAGAACTTTATTAAACATTAGATAAACAGTGACCATGTGTTGTCATAAAAAGGTAAACCATCACACATAAGCAACACACATGAACACTAGGATTTAAGGTGGAAACCCAATGCGGGAGAAAACCACCTACTGTTGTCATCTCTATCTTCTTTTTAATATAAAGAAAAAGTTGTTTACAATCTTGTACTAGCACAAACTCATACCAGTACATAGGCACCCACCTGCAGAAGGCTACAACCTTCTCTCATTCTCCAACTTCTACTGGAAGGGAGCTACAACCCCCTAGCTCTTGTACTGGATGATATGTTTACCAGTATGTAGGCGTCGACCTATAGAAGGCTACAACCTTCACTCGTTCTCCAACTGCTACTAGAAGGGAGCTACAACCCCCTAGCTCTTGTACTGCTGATATGTTTACCAGTACGTAGGTGCCGGCCTACCACCTTCACTCTTTCTCCAGGAACCATGTTTCATAAATTTTCAGACTGGATACTCCAGGTTCAACACATCATAACTTGTAGGCAATGTTTCATCAAATTTTCATACTGGACCCATTATCAACACTTAAGTTCAAGGTTCAACACATCATAACTAGTAGGCCATGTTTCATCAAATTTTCATACTGGACCCATTATCAACACTTAAGTTCAATTTCAAAACTCAAAACTGTAAATCATTGTTGTAACACAATCATCCATCATCTGAATCAATCAATCATTGAAACCCAATCATCAATCTCTGACATAATTGAAACCCAATCATCACTTTCTGAATCAACCAATCATTGAACCTTTTGACACAATTGAATCAAACAATCATTGAAACCTCTAACACAATTGTATCACCCAATCATCAATTTTTGATACAACTGATTCAACTATTCACTAAAAACCCAATCAACCAACACTTAATCAAAATTCAACCAATCAACTGGAACAGTTAGATCACTGTAACTTGTACACATAACTGAACTCAAAACATTGCATCAACAACCAAAAGCAACTGCAACCTCAAAAATCATATGTCAGAATGTATACACTACTTCAATCAGGACAACCTGCGTGTATACACTACTTTCTGCAACCCAACCTACGTATATCTCTAAAGATACTGAATCATAAAAATTTTGAACTAAACACTGTACCAACCAAAGACATTATGAATATGTACTGTCATATTACCGAGTTCTAAACAAATAGCAACAAAGATCACCCTTCTTACTCAATCAATCAGCGAACGAGACTCAATTTCCTTATGCAATCAGTTTAACTTCAGAGCTAATGAAGACATCATTGAAAAACAACAGTAAAACAACAACACTGATCAGATAGATCAATCATTTCTGAACAACAAACCCTTCCTCTACATACGCTACTTGGAAGTGCCGAATCTGCGTATATACGTGCCTTCACCGAGGTGAACCTGCGTATAGATATGCAAATAATGACTTATAACTTCACAACTTTTTAAGACTTCAGATATACCCAGATCATAGCATTTAAAGGATAAAGCATGCGTTAGCATTCAGATCTAGCCTATCCATTATCACATCATACAATGATAATTCATTTCAGGTCTCATGATCCTGATCCAACATTGTATCCAAGGGTGCACAAGATATTTCAGATCTATATCATAACCATAGCCCTTACAACACAAAATATACTTCAGATAGAAGTATTCATGAAAACCCTTTCACTTGCACACATAGCCCTTTGATCTTCTCCTCCTTATATACTTAGAGCCATTGTTAATACCATGCACCAAAACAACACTTAGAACTTATGGTATTCTTAGACGGGATCAAGTAACCGTTATTCCACTCAATATTGTGGGCTAATACCATGGTATGGACCCTTGGTATTCTTTAACCTTAATTTTCCATCCCATACACGCTTTTCCTTCTATGAAACTGTGTGCATACGTATACGCTCCTTTTATTCTGTGTACCCGCCTGTATACGCTACTTGGACTAGGTTAAACATCGTATACAACTTAAAACATTCTCTTTCCTCAATTTCTTGATTCTGATTTGTAATTCTTTGTCCCATCATCCTGTTCTTTTGTGCCATTACTCTGTTACCTTTGAATTAACCTGTTACAATGTGAGTTTCCATCATACATCACTTTTGAACTGATTCCTTTGAACTGCCTTGCATTTTGTCACATCTGTAAACACAACTGTCATGCATTCTGTCACATCTTGTTTATACCTTTATCAAGTAGTCCATTCATCAAATAGGTTGTCATCAAGGACAACTCATCAGGTAGGTTGCTATCAAGGACAACACTAATAATCTCCCTGTATCAAACTTCTAATTCTGAGCTATAAACCTTTGACCACCATTCTGTCACCTCTGATCTAACATGTAGATTCATCTTTGGTCCATCATATACATGTTTTGTTACAAGAGAGTTGCCATCAAGGACAACACATGCATCATAATTCCAACACTAAGGCACTTTTAGTAGCTCCAAAATTCCAATCTACCCTATCATCTTGGACTTGAAACACTCCTATGGAGATTTTCTTTCTATGCTTGTTCTAACTGCTTTTTGTTTCATCTCGAAGAATGTCTTTGCAAGAAACACAAGGGTTTCTCTTTGGTCTCCCGACTACATTTATGACTTCGTTAATCTTTTCTAACAAGGAATCTAATAGATATAACATTGCTTGCAGAACATGCTGAGAAATCAAAACACCATGTCTGCATTGAAGAATCCAAAGTCATCGCTAAAATGGATCATTTCCACCACAGGAAACTTAAGGAAGCAATTGAGATTGAGAGGCATGCTAGAAACCTTAACAGGGATGATGGCTAGAAATTAAGTAAACGCTGGATTCTAGCTCTCTCTTCATAACTCCTCCTCCCTTTCCTCACCTTTTTCTTTTTATTCTTCTTGTTTTATCCTTGGTTTCCTTTTTTATTTTCTTTATCTTCAGATGTTTAGCCATGCTAAATTTATTTGCTTTGATCTTTTTTGTATAGTAAACCCTTATTGTTATATTTGCTTTCCTCCTATTCAAGGAGGATAAGCTATCCTCTATCTTATAATGGTCACATCAATTGCACTATATTGATAATTAGTCTTATTAGAGGTATTGATAATATTAATAAAAGATTACTAAAATATAATGAAATAAAATGTTTTATTTTGAATCATTCCTAACATAAAGTTTTCAACCAAATATATATTGAATAAGTCACCCCTAACTAATAATATTATAATTAATTATTTTAAATAATATTATTATAGAAATTGATAATTAATTTATAATATTGAGATTAATATATTCAATTACATAACAACTAATTTTCAACCATATTTATATTGAGTAGGTCAACTCCTATCAAATAATATTATTTTATTTATTTATTTTAAATTTATTTTTTATAATTTTTATAATATTATATATAAATTGATAAATAATTTATAATAATGACATAAAATATTTAATTATTACATAACAACTAGTTTCTAACTAAATATTAAATAATTTAACAAACATCTCTTTATCACGTATTCTTTCCTCAGTAATGATTTCACCAACGTCTAATTTTAAACGGCTAACTCTGAACAATGATGCATCCCTGGTATTTATTCTCTCAGATCAATTGATTTCTCACATTGTCCCGAGGATAAACCACATTAGTTGGTTCGAAACATCAACCCAATCCTGCCAATGTGATTAATCCGAAACATTGATTTCTACATTATGGATCACAAAAGTTTGAGATCTAACATTGCTTCAATATTTTGCAAAGATGTTCTCAAGGCTATGGTGTCCCTAAGAACGAGAGACATAATGTCAATTTTATTTGTCATATCTTTTATTTCTTTCCTCTGTGACTCTTCATCTTCAGTGTTTGATATTACATTATGTCAATCATTTATTTTTCATCTGGTCAGTGAAGCTTGTAATATGGGGAAATCTAACATCGTACGCTCATCATTTACTAATTCTCGAAATGTTGAAGATCTTATTAGAAGATATTATCTTTCTGTCTTCAAGTCTTCAGAAAATTGTCTAAAAGGGACAATAGGGAGATATATACTAGGAAGAATATTCTTCTCCATTGGAGAATTTCTTGATGTGACCCGTGCCTTCTCTTGGTAAGGATAGCATGGCCAAATGATACAAAGGAGGAGATGAAGTTGATACGCATGGACAAACTCGAACTTTGTCAGATCTATCCTTCTAGTGACCTTAGAACAATATTTCATTCTTTACTCTGAATCTTCACCCTGTAACTTCAAATACCTTTCTCTATCTTTTTTAAAGCTCTATCTAGCTCCATGGCTTGCATTATGTTCCATATATAATTCTACAGGAGCATAGTTTTTGCTAGCTCCTTTATGGAACTTCTTAAAATTTTGCGAAGGATGTGGGATGCCACATATCTCAATAATTCATATTTCTCCTTAGAGTAAGGGTTGCACCTTCTTCTTTCTTAGCAATGACACAGTTTGCTAGCAACTAGAGAGAAAAACTTATTTCTTCAATAGACTGAAATCCTAGGTTGATGATTGGATGGTCAAGCATGGCTAAAATAATTTTATTGGTCCCATTTATTCCTAAGGAGTAGAGTTCCTTAAAACGAGAAGAAGAAGATGCTATTGGAATTGGGGTATCATATTATGGCTCACCTTTTATAGTTAGTGCTCAGAGACATTTTTCTTTTATTTGTGGTTGCAGAGGGTGTGGCCACTTCTTCATAACAAATACTTCTTTTTATTATCTCCTCTAAGGCACTTTCAGTGGCTCAAAAATCCCAATCTAGCCTGTCATCTTGGACTTCAAACACTCCTATGGAGTTCTTTCTATGTTTGTTCTAACTGCTTTTTGTTTCACCTCACAGAATGTTTTTTTGAGAAACACAGGGCTTTTTCTTTGGCCTCCTAACTGTATTTTTGACTTCATCCATCTTTTCTAACAAGGAATCCAACATATCTAACGTTGCTTCAACCTTTTATAAATATGTTCTCAAGGATGTGGTGTTCGTAAGAACATGAGATATAATGTAAATTTTATCTATCATGTTTTTAATTTCTTTTCTCTATTATGCCTTCATCTATGTTTTGTCTTATTAGAGAAGCTTGTAAGTTGGAGAAATTTAACAACTTACACCCATCTAATACTGATTATCCAAGTGTTGAAGATCTTACTGGAAGATATTCTCTTTTTGTCTTCAAGTGTTTAGAAAAATATCTGAAAGAGACAATAGGGAGATTAATACTAGGAATAAAAGATTCTGCTACACCTTAGAATTACTTGATGTGAGTTAGGCCTTATCTTGGTAAGGATATCATTGCCCAACTGATACATAGGAGGAGAGAAAGTTGTTATAGACCTTCGTCCCTGGAGGTTCTTGAGCTTTTCTTAAGATGTGGGACAATTGATATAGATCCCTTTATGGGGTTTATTTGTTGTATCTGTTCTAGAGGAAGTTTAACAAGATATACAAGAGTGGCTCATTCGGTTTGTAGGAGGGCACAACTCAAGAATATTTAGAGATTGAGTTATTTCTATTGAGGATAAAGGTATCGACTTATGGGGTTTGTTTACATGAGTACACATTTGGGTTTTTAGGTTTGAGTAATGAACTTCCCATGCAGTCAAGTATTGAATGCCAATCTAGTCAAAGGTTAAGGGTTGGATTGTCTGGATTTATCTTTTTCCAGCACACAGTGCATGCATGAAGTGGTTTGGATTGATTTTCTTAAAGGGGGAAGTGTATCATTTCCAAACCTAACAATGATGGTGGATTTTAATTGGACAATAAATGAATTTACATACATATCAAATCCAACAGGTAAGACATATACTTTGAGCAAATCATAGTTGTAAGGATCATCTAAAACCATCGAGTATATAAGAAATATTGTAGCAAAGGTTGATCCATCATTTAGAGGTGCAAAGAATCCTCCTATCAATGCATTTGAGAATTGCTGTACCTTGTATCAATCACACAACATAAAGAAGAAACTCGAAAATATGGGCGAACCAGTGGTCCTAAACCAAAGTTAATTGTTGTGGTAAGTTCCTACAAGAAATATTTATTTTTATCCCAATCAGTAATATCATGATTGAGGATATTTATTTTCACTAGATCATCTGAAGCAGAGAAAGATAGGTCAACACAGTGGGTTTTTATGAAGGAGTGAGATTTATAATGCCGCCATTTTAACTTAAAAACTTCAATAGGATTATTGGGTGGTAACTCCAAGTGCTTTGTGGAGTTTTTTTCATCTATAGATATCAAACATCTTGGTGAAGTTGTTCCAAATAGACTTTGAGCTCGTCATTCTGATATTGATGTCATGGTAGTGCCATCTTAAGAAACTTCTACATAGTTAACTTGATCCAAAGAGGGATATGTACTAATAAAAATCAAGTAGTTTTAAAGTGCTTTCTAGTTTATTTTCCGATCTAATATGTTTAGAATCCGGTAGGGATTCATTGAAATCACAAGTTTGATGGATAAACTCTTCACAATCAAAGTGCCACATAAATTTTTGAGGGTGGTGAATCCATATATGTAGTAAAAACAACTTTAAACAACACAAATGAAATTTTACCACAATTTTTTTTACCAAATTCCAACAAAAATCCATTAAAAACTTCAAAAAATCATACTAAAAACCTACTATAATAAAAATAATTTTAACAAAATTTAATAAAACCAACCAACCAAATTAAAGAATAACCCAAAAAACAAAAAAAACAACTTAACGATACTATCCATATTTATCTAAAACAAACCAAACAATACTCACCTCACATCCCACTATTAACGTGCTCTACTAATCTACTAGTTATGAAACCATAAAGAAATACTAGGAAAGCAAATGAACGACAAGAAATCATTATATTCATGCAGACGTGCTTACAAGATTACAAAAGCTTATTCATGCAAACGTGCTTACAAGATTACAAAAGCTTATTCATGCAAACGTGCTTACAAGATTACAAAAGCTATCCTTCCAAGGACTTTACAACAATACTTTATTCTTCATTTGAATCTTCACTCTGCAACCTTACGCTAACATATGGTGAAGGCTGTTTTTAATCAGGCAAGTTGGTTACAGTTGTTGAGTCATGGACCCGACGCACCGCTCTAAAGTCCAGTGCAGCTCCCTTACCTAAATGAACCGAACAAGAAAACATATAATAATACTTTTACATACCACATAAATCAAGATGCTTGAGAGTAGTTGAGTAGGAATGGACAAAAAATACCCATGGGGGCCACTCCCTGGTGGACGCATTATGGACCAGAAATGCTCATGGCGGGCCACTCCCTCGTGAGGAGGCATTAGGTCCACTGCCTCGTGGACGCATTCAAACCCATGGACCAGAAATACTCATCGAGGGCCACTCCCCGGTGGAGGCATTCAGACCAATTTGAGGAAGAGATACCCTAATCTTGCTAGTGGTTTGGGGGTGGGAAGATAAAATCTAGAACGCGTTGGAAGACCTTGAGCTCTCTCTCTTCTTGTACCAATTTGAGGACTAGAGAAACCCTAATCTTACTAGTGCGTTGGCGTTGGGATGATAAAATCTCTAACGCGTTGGAAGACCATGGGCTGTCTCTCTCTTCTGGTGAAGAGAATGGCGTGCTGCTCGGACTGCAGCGAATGTTTTCACAGGCCATTTGAAAAGGGTTGTTCTAGAGGTAAAACTGGTCATTTCTTTTTACCCCATCTTTCAGCAATGTGGAAGTTGAAGTTGAGCGTCTGAAAAATCTCGTGAATGATAGAAATGTTGAGCTCGCTAACTCTAAAAGTGTACTGAAGGCTTGGCTATGAGTTGGCGAGGCCATAGAAAGTTCAAGATCTATTCCTAGTTATTACCAGTAACACAACTATTAAAGGGATAAGCGTTTTTTCTTCTTCTTCTGGATGGTATGTGGAAGAGTCTTGAACTGCAAACCCTAGGGAGTGTCATTGAATGACAGAGGTTCTAAACTCGTTTTGACTACTAAGATTAAAGAAATGTGTACAAGTATGGAAGCTGATGAGATAACGAGATCTAAGATTAAAGAAGTGTGTACAAGTATGGAAGCTGATAAGGTAACAAGTGTGGAGGGTTGGCAGCTGCATTGTTACCGAGCGTTTCCAAATGACAGTTTTCCAGCTGAAAAAGGAAACTCTGCCAGTAAAATTGAAAGGGAGTGCAAGGGTTGGCACTTATTATAAATCCAGAAAGTGCCCCATTGAGAAACTATACTTATCAAGATGAGTGGGAGCATGCTTTACATCACATACACAACATAGATGACATGTTTTATGGTCCGCAGAATGAAATTGTGGAAAAACTGTTGCAAAGTCTTAAATGGAGTTGCAATGGCATGCAATATTATTTTGCAGCTTTTCCAGAAGACAGAGTAATCTATTGTGAAAAAGGTTATAAATATCTAGATTGCGGAAGGTCTGGTTATGTATATTTTGCATTTTCTCATAAAAAGTCATAGACATTTTGATCTCGATCTCATTAAGACTGGCATAGCTTCTCTGCTGCCTTGTATGGGAGATCTGAAACATCTTGCCTCCATACAGCTAGAATATCCGGCCAGCTATGAATTATTTTGCCTTCCTGACGGGATAAGTGAACTCAAACGTTTGAGGGTCTTCTACATAATAAATGTTACAGCTTAAGCCATCTTATGGGAAATTGGTCATGAGAGATCTGTGGCTAGATTTTGTGTAACACAATCAACAGAATATGCAAGCCATGAAAGATCTGGAATATGGGTTATGCGAAATTGGTCAAAGATGATAGGAAATTGGTCAAAGATGAGAAATCCAAGGTTGAGTTTTTGTATATGAGAATTAGGATTACTTTCAGCAAGATATGTAAATGATGAAAAACCTGGAATATCTGTTTTCTGTTTTATCGTATTGATAGTTTGCGTTTATGCTTTAAACATAAATCATTCGTGTATTGATAGTTTGCTTTTATGCTTTAAGCATAAATCATTAGTGTTTTAATCATTGTCTTTTGACCAGTGGAGTTATCAAAACAGATTATTATTGGCGATGAGTTCCAAATTCTAAATTCCATGGCGCTATAATTGCTTTTGTTTATCGATTTTAAATTCCATGGCTCTATAAATGCTTTTGAGTATAGGAAAAAGTTTAAGCCATAAGGTCTTTGCACATGTATTTCAAGACATTGATATTCAGTTTCAACTGAAAGGTATTTGCACATGTATTTCAAGAGATCCTTATTGAGTTGATGAACTTATTTTACAATTCAACGCAATGTACTTTATATAGCAATCAAAATACCAAATAATGAAAAAATATACATTGTTTATAGAGAAAACCAATACAAATTTATGAGGATTTATTATGGGATGAGATGGATGAATTTTTTTCAAATTTAACACTCTAAAATATGCAAAATCATTTTATTTTATCCATGTTGAAAATTGTTAAACACATCATTAGTTGTTTTATTGATTTTATATATAGTATCATAAATGTATTTGGTAATTGATAATGGATCTGGTTTATTGACTGTTGAATAAATGAAAATATTTGAAATGAAGACAATGTATAATTGGCAGTAGGTTTATTATATGGTAATATTTGACATATTTGATTAGTTGTTTTTATTGATTTTATATATCTATATATATAATGAGCACAAATGTATTTAATAATTGATGATGATTCTAGAAAAATCATTCATTTTAAATTGTATTAATATGATGTTATTTGTTATTTGATAATTTGTATGGTAATTTAATAATTATATCATGCACATGTGAATAAGTAAGATGTAATTTGTACAATAATTTGATAATTGTATTATGTAGTATTATGGATCTATAGTGATTTATGGATTATTGGATAAATAAAAATATTTAAAACTAAGACAATGTGTAATTAGCAGTAGATTTATTACAAATACGATGGCATGTTTGATTAGTTGTTTTATTGAAAGTTTGTAATTCGCAGTGGATTTGAGTTTATCTGTATGTTGTAATGGTTAATGGTTGATTAATTGCTCAGGGAACGAAGCAACCTATCAATCCCCGTAATCTATAGTCATTTAGAAAGGGAAACAATCCCAAAATTCGTAGTCTATAGTCATTTAGAGAGGGGAAAACCCCCAAAATTCTAGCTATGAGGAGTTTTAGGGCAGCTGGGTAAACCCGAAGTTGGGGTTTTTGAGTAAGATTTATATAATCATTTACAAAGATGAAACCTAAAAGAAAACTATAAAAGGAGTAGGATTGAATTCATTTTGGGGTCATGTAAGGATCAATTTATCTCTGTTTTTTCTTGAGCCAAAGGCTATAAAAATTTTAAGACCCTTTTCCCTATCAATCTCAGTGATGAAATATTTCACCCTAATTAATAAAACTCTCTTTCTTTTTTTATTTTCTCTGATTGGCCACAGGGTTTCTCTTTGGACAACAGGTTCTGTGCTATTGGTCTTGGTACAGGGATACTATAGAAATTTTGTTGGTCTTGGTCTTGGTACAGGAATACTTTCGAGGCAGCGAGGTTTCTCTTGGTATTAATTTCCTTACAGGAAATGCAACAAATTCCTGTTCCGATATAAGCACATTATCTGGATAGCAAAAGTGGGAAGGCATGAGAGGTCTTGATTTCTTGTTTGGGTATGTAAGGTATGCGAGTCTCTTTGCTCTGGTAGGAGGGCATGTTCCAGGGTAGTGCCCTATCTGAAAAGAAGCGTAACACCTGTGTAGAACTGTCTGTGCATCATCCAACGCAGTTCGCATACTGAAGTCGAAGCATTCTATGTTTCGCATTCTATGTTCGCTTGTAGCTCGAATAGTTAGTGGATGACATACGAGCCAAAGATGACTCGAGTATACACAAAAACAGTGACGAGGCAGATTTTTTGAATTTGGTCTTACAGACTGAAGTTCTGAAAGCAAGCGCGGGTCTCTGTAAAAACGTCGGAATAGATGATAGTCAGTTTTGAGTCAAATTCAGGATGTCAGATAGGTTTCTATCTGTGTAGTTGACTGTAGATAGACGAGATTTCATATAATTTGGGTATTATTATAATTTATATTATTGAATTTCTGCAAAGTATTGTGAGAGCGAATCTGGAATTCGCTGGACTGTTGAATTATGCTGGTTTTGTTGAATTTCCGAATTTGGATTGGAGCCCACTACCATTTCACTAGATGATTGAAATTGGTTATGTTTAATTGATGGATGATTAAATAGCATTGATTGGTTTACAGAACAACATTAGGGATTTTATTGGGATTAATTATTGCTGACGAAAAAGGGGAAAATTTCGATAGAAGCCCTAATTGCTTAGAAATCCTAGAAAAATTGCCCAAGAAAATTACAGTGATATCAGAGCAGAAATCCTGCTAGTTTGGATGGTATTTGAAAATGGAACCAACGCAAGCAAATTTTTGGGAAAAGTATGCAGAGTCTTGCAAGAGGGGTAAAAGAGCAGCACGCAGAAAATATCAGAAGATTAGAAGAATTCAACAAAATGTTGCAGCCTTTTAGGAAAAAATGAAATGGAACGACTTCTAGAATAATGACTAGAAAAATAACTCAAGTTATATTGATCATAAAACCAAGCTTGAAAATCAAAGTACAAGAAAAACTGAAGCAAAGGCAAAAGCATAGTCATGGTTATAAAAGAAGCAGACAAATGTCCACGAGGACCAGAAAGCTAAGCAATCCTGTGATGAAAACACCAACCAAACCTCTAGTTACTTATGTCAGTTTAACTTGAGCCAATCTCCAACTAGAATTGGAAATAAGGGATTTAGTTTTCATTTGGATGATAAGGGTGGAGTTATAGATGATTGACTATCTTGCAGTGAAAAATATCTAATGCGGTTTGAGAATGGTAACATCCTTGAAGATGTCAATGTTAAAAAATGTGGCAGCAATTCAAAAAGTACCGAGGTTAACTTGCTGGGAATAAGTTATGTAGCTAGCGGTACAGTTGATTCAGATACTCCAATAGAACATGTCCGTGTAGTGATGTCACAAATGTTAGCAGTTATGAAGAAGCAAATCAATGCACAGAGGAAGCGGTAGTGAGGACAAATGAGTGTCAACTGAACTTTTCAGTTGTCGAGGGGCCAATCAAATGTCTTAATACAACAGAGTCCCTCAATAATCAAAGTATGGACAAACTTTGTTGGCTCGAGTGGGCTCAAAAATGACAATACCCTGAATGTGGAGTTAGATACCGGATTCTCATTTATCAATATTGAAGATGGTTCACTCTCTTGCAGTCACGCATCCGACTGCAGTGAGATCGTAAATGTTGATAACCTGGAAGTTTTTGTTGAACATGTCACATTCTTGCAGTCGGACTTTCCACTCCAGCCAGATTGTAACCGTTGATACTCTGGAAGACTTCGTTTTTGAGGCTAAGAAAGGGAAGAAAAATATGATGAAAGCTATGAAATTAATTCGCTCCTTGAAGGCAAAAGAGGCTGCAACTCAACGTGCCAAGGAAGAGGCAGTAAAAGATGGTGTGAAGACTGCAAATCTGCCATGTATGATACCAAACTTTTCAAATCTACCTATATCTACTGTTTTTTTTCGCAACCAAGTCATATACTCTTCCACCACCACCCTCTACTCTGCTAGTTCATGTCGAGCAACCTAAAGTAACGAAGCTTGTATCCACATTCTGCCTGATAAAGGCTCGTACGTTGTTTGTCAGTGATAGTGTATAGTTAATCCACCAGAGGGCCACCGTGTGATAGATTATGGAACATCTTTATCCTCTTCTGGGGAAGGTCAGGCTTCAGCTGCATGCACAGGTGGACAATCTCACAATGCTTCAGATCTTGATCAAGAGCACAATGATCCAAATGTGCAAAATTACAATGATCTAGCTAGCAGAGCTTTTCTCTCTTCAACATCTCATCATTATAATGAACAATGGCCTCAAGATGTTGTTTATCAACAGACTTTGCCTTATGAGAAGGTGTCTCATCTCGAGGAGCAATTTTCTCGTCGGCAGACCATTCCCAAAATTAAATTCCAGATTTGGATGAACAGTGAATTCATCAACAAGCATGGCCTCATGTACTTTCAGATCCTGTGCTACAAACACGTGTCATGAATTCAAGCCATCCTATGTCTGAAGGAATTCCTTTTTCTCAAGGTCTAATATTCCTATCTGCAACAAGTGATAGCACTGAGGACAACATATCCTTTATTAGGCATCGCTTCAGTTATAAGAGAATTATGGGAGCCCCTACAGAAACACAACGGGACAAATTGCTCTACCATTATGTTCACAGTGTGACCACTGATTCTGACAATGATAATATTAACCTTGTATTAAAGGACATTACTGGAAAAAATTCAGGGCTCATGCCTAGGGACATTTGAGCCATAATTGTTGATGTCGGAGTGTGCCTGGTTTCGAGAATCATGGAAAAAGATAAGAAAAAAGAACTGGACGAAAATACCAAAGCCTTGATATAAGGACTAATGTTTTGGATTAACAGAAATGAAGATTCAAACACGAAGGTACATTCATTGTGTAAGAAGACTTGGAAAAAGCATTAGACCGAAAGACAGCTAAGACAATATTTGTGAATGTTGTGATGGGATTCTTGCGACCTTTCTGGCAGGGTACAAGCAAAATGGATGAGGTCACCAATAGAAATCGTTCTGCTCAAAAATTCCTTTGAGGTGGTGATACTCTTCAGACTTTCAAAAGTCTTCATCCAGCCCTCTGTGAAGTTGCATTAAAGAATATCAAGTACTATTTATTTACAGGCGGTGGCACTGCTTTGAAAGATATTCAAGGAGGGAAACAAAGGGGGGCAACGACAGAACTTGTCATTGCTCGAGGACCAGCAATGTCGGGAAGGGGGATTAGGATTGTAATGTTCCAGAAAAATTAATTGTTCAGGGCACAAAGTAGCATATCAATCCTCGTAGTTATAGTCATTCATAAAGGGAAAACCCCAAAATTCTCACTATGGTGCTAGTTTTGGGGTAATTGGGCAAAAAAAACCCAAATTTGGAGTTTTGGGTAAGATTTACTCAATCATTTAAGAAGATGAAACCCCTCAAGAAAATCTTTAAAGAGAAGAAGATTGAATTCATTTTAGGCATCATGTGTGGATCAATTTATCTTTATTTTTTCTTGAGCCTAAGGTTTTGAGGGTTTTCTCCCTATCAATTTCGGTTGCGAAAGATTCCATTCTAATCGATAACTATCTTTCCTTTTTCTATTTTTCTTCTCTGTTTGGGACAGGGTTTCTCTCTGGACAACGAGTTCTGTAGGTCTTGGTACAAGGATAATTGGGAAATTTTGTTGGTCTTGGTATAAGAATACCTTTGAGCCAACGAAGGATACTTGGGAAATTTTGTTGGTCTTGGTACAAGAATACCTTTGAGGCAACGAAGGATCTATTGGTATCAATTTCCTTACAAGAGCAACTGATTGGAAGGTATATCATCTTGGCAACAAGTTCATGTTCTACAGGCACATTATATGGATAGCGAAGATGGGAAGGCAAGCGAGATCTTGATTTCTTGTTTGGGTATGTAAGGTATGCGAGTCTCTTTGCTTTGATAACAAATATTATCTCGAAGGAAGGCAAGTTTTGGTCTAGTGCCCTCTCTGAAAATAAGTGTAACACCTGTGTTGGACTATTGACGCTGTTTCAAAGGAGTATACAAAGGTGTGAAGTATATCGAAGACTATTTTGAAAGGAAGCGAAGCACCTGTGCTGAACTACTGACGCAGGTTCAGGCATTCCGAAATCTGTTTGGCATTGAAACGCACAGCTGGAAAACGAGTCAACACAACAAACTGTCTGTGCATCATCCAACGCAGTTCACATATTGAAGTCGAAGCATTCTTTGATGGATTGCAACTCGAATAGTTATCAGGTGACAGACGGGCCAAAGGTGTCTCGAGTATCCACAATCCACAAAAACAGAGACGACGCAGATTTCTTGAACTTGTTCCTACAGACTGACGTTCTCAAAACAAGCGGGGTCTTTGTATTCTGAATATTTGTGGAGCTATAGCACGCCATTAATGCATTGGGGGAGTATGAGTTAAATGCAATGGGGAGAGAGTATGGGTTAAATGCAACGGGGAGCATATACTGCCTTGGATTTTTGGGCTTGTTAAATGCAATGGCTAGCATATATTGCCCAATAATGTATTAATAGAATTATAACTGCACAAATATTGATAGTAATATATGAAAAATCATAATCATTTTTGTAAGTCAGGTTGTTGATGTAATATTTACTTGAATAGTTTTATCTAAATAGTTTACTGTAGATAGACAAGATTTTATATAATTTGGGTATTATATAATTTATATGATTGAAGTTTTGCAAAGTATTGTGAAAGTAAATCTGGAATTTTTGTACGGTTGAATTTTAAAATGGCATAGTTATAGAGATGGAGGATTCCCTAAACAGTCAAAAGTGGTCAGAATTTGGCGAAATTTTTTTCAAAAAATCTCGCAGTAGCAGTTTTTGAATCATGTTTTTGATGGTGAAAATGGATTCAGCGTCATCAGAAACCTCATGGACACCCAAAATTTTGAAGTTTGACCTCTGTAACCTAGATTTACAAAAATCCCTATTAGATTTTATTAAAATTTTACTGGAATTTCCATGATTTTCAGGGCAGTTTTGCAAGCTAACTAGACTATAACTTTCTAATTTGGATTCTGGCCACTAACATTGCACTGGATTATAAATTAGTTGTATTTAATTAATGGATGATTAAATAACATTGATTGGTTTACAAAACAACATTAAGAATTTATTAGTATTAATTATCGTTGAAAAAAAGAAAATCTTGATAAAAGCCCTAATTGCTTAAAAACACTAGAAAAATTCCTGAAGCACATTACATGGTAAAACTTGAAAGTGAAATTGAAGGTAAGTTTTATATAATCATGTTTTTGTAAAGTGGTTATCATTATGTTCTCTAAAAAAAATTCCAAGTTTCATCAATTTTTT